>OU342659.1:645270-951214 GCA_910589605.1 Chrysoteuchia culmella | reverse complement strand
AAATTCTTGTGACATCGTCTTGTTACTGATATTATAACATAACATGCTTCCTCATCAGCCATTTTTAATGTCCCCACTGCTGGGGCACTGGCCTTCCTTATGAATGGATAAGGAGAACGGGCCATGATCCACCAACGCGGATTGGTGGGTTTTAACGACTGCAAATGCAGCCGGGACCAACGGCTTAACGTGCCTCCCGAAGCACGGAGGAGCTCGAGTAAAATTTTGGTCACCCATCCGTGACCGACCATTGCGAAAGTTGCTTAACCTTAACAATCTCAGGCCGAGCGCGCGAACCACTACGCCACGGGCCCCTCATAACATAACATGCTTACTACTTTGTATTTGAACGAAGTTATCTTTTGACAAAATTTTTGGTACATACTTACTGCTTTTTTAACAATGTGCAGGGACATAGGCTCTAACAGTGCATGAATACTTTGGTATTTTTCAATTTGAAGCATTCTATGAGTGAGACCGACTCTACGACGGATGTCACAAAATAAGGATTGTCGAAAACCTATCTAATATCATGTCTGTTTTCGTACCAATGTTTAATTTTCTATGTTATGTTGTTGTTTTTATTATCTTTGCTGTATGTATTTGTTTGGTATTTTGTATAATAAAAAAATATCTCTCTCTCTTTCTCTCTTTCTCTCTTTCTCTCTCAAAATATGAAAGCTCACAACTTCATCATGTTTGATCTAAGAGTAGATTCATAGTTATATGGCCTGATTTTTAATCCTCAGATACAAGTTATAAGTTAAATTCATAAGCACAAATAAAAGAAATGACAATCAAAAACTAAAAGAAACAAATTGAAGAATACATTTTCGGTTTGTCTGTATAATACGTTATTCAAGGAATAGTTGTTATCTGAGCATCGGAAAATCAGCTCTAATTCAGCAACTTAAATCATAATTAAAGGATCCTTACATATACATAGACGTAAGGAGATTTCAAACATATGATCACGTAGAAAATCATTCAAGACTCACCAAAAGTTAACACAAGTTCGAGCCTATACCCACTTCATGGAGGTCTCAAACATCTCCCGAATTGCTTCTCGCATTTTCTCAGCAATGAGATCGGAGTGCTAACAGGGGTCCGACCATTGAAACCATTAGCGATCCTCACTCGAACGAACTCTAATCGAATCACGCGCCCGAATCCTCTCGTGAACGGTTCGCTGTTTCGATTTCGAGAAAGTACAAATACAGACCCTTCTGAGAGTGGCTTTTTTCGGTTAGCCACAAACGTTAACCCTTTTGGACAAATGCTCGATTACAGCTCTTGAATGGTTTATTACTCTTAAAAGCTTTTCGGATTTTACTTAACTGAAATAAACGGATTACTGTTAAGGTTTAACTGAAAGGAGGCTATCAAAAGACCCATTGTAGAGGATTGAACGCCACAATCTCAATAGAATTTACTTTATTACTTTTAAATTGAGTCTTTTCGATATCCTGAGGTCTGAAAATAAATTTAAATGCAAACATAACACTCAGCATTCATTAAGACAAGCAGACATGTGGACATATTTTCTAATGTTCGCACCCATCTACGAGCATGATGCAACACTGCCACTGAATTGATTATAGTAAGCATGGCATACCCAGGCTGTAGGTATATGTTGAGGTTTTCATTCTTTTATTGCTCTTCTTCTTCGTCGTTTGTTACTTTCCAAAGAAGTTGTGGTCACGTCGAGGTGTCCACGTTCGTGCTAGAGGCGGACACAGCTTTCTGCATGATCTGCCACTTTACCTATTGGCAGACTTTCTGCCACAATCAGCTACGCGACTTCACTTAGTCGGTTCAGCGCATAGTAGACTTAGTCGTGGAAAAATCACTTCAAAGTTCTACTCATAAATTACGATAGATAGGTAGTATAGTAACTTATATGTTAGAAGTAAATTAAGTATAATCTTCCTGAACTCTAAAGGATTTTTTCGGAACCCAGTAAGGTAAAGGTACTTCATACTGCCTTGGATTTAGTATAGAAATTGTCGTCCCCTGTGATTATAATGAAAGAATTTTAATTAACTCCGCCTTTCGCTGTTCATCCGTTCATGAGTTTGACGAAACACCAACCTCAAACTAAGCCGTATAAATGTATGGCATATTCAAGCTGTCTATATTTTGGTAATCATTATTTTACTTTTCTTCTTTCTTTCGGCGAAGCGGTCGTGGTCACGTCATGGCGTCCTCGTCTTTGGTAGAATTTGACACAACTTTCCGCATGATCTTCCGCTATTTCTCCCTCTTGGCAGACTGTCTCGCATAGTCGGGTACGCGGTTTCCTACCTCGGACTTCACTTAGTCAGTCCAGCGCATAGACCTGCCGCACGATCTTACTTAGTCATGGAAAATCAATTCAAAGTTCTACTAATAAGTTACGAAAAAGGTATCATACTAACTTATATAGAAGAAAGAAATTAAGTCGCTAGCAGCAGCAATCTTTCTGAATTCTATAGGAATTTTTCGTAACCCAGTAAGGTGGTATCCATAATGTCTTGGAAATATTCAAGAGGCACGAAGGAAAGGGTCGTCCCCTGTGATTATAATAAAGGAGCTTTAATTAACTCTGCCTGTCGCTGTTAATTCGCAGGTAAGTCGGTGCAAACGCGCGTTTTCTGAGCTGCACCCTCCACCGCCTCTGTGGTCTAGTGGTAACAACCACAGGTAGACCCAGAGGTACCGGGTTCGATTCCCAGCGGGGGTACATATAGTATTTGTGCCGGTATGCCCATAATTTGTCGGTAGAGATAAAAATGTCAGTAGATAATATATTATATTTATCTAAATAACATTAGGTCCTTACATCGTACACCGCTAGCGATAAGTCACAATTGTATTTTAGTATTTAAGCGCGTAGTTCATGTAAGTAAATATACTTATATACCATCTACTGGAGTACCGACCTCTCGGTATAGTATTCGATTTGGTTGGTGGTAGGACTTGTTGTAAGTCCGCCATACTAGCTAGTAGCTACCACTATCTTAACTTACGAACTGACGCCATAACAGGATTGTTGTGTTCTGGCAATTAGAAAAAGAATCCTCAGAAATTACTCAACTCACATAACTCTGACTCAGCCAGGCGGACTAACAGCAAGCGTTACCACCAACCAAAGCATATTTATACATTGCACTCTAAAGCTGTACTTTTGATTGTCTGCTAACCAAGGGATTGTGGTGTGTGTACTGTGGAGATCGTATATGTCTCCACACTACAAGCAGGCCGCTACACCGCCGTTGCTGGCTGGTTTTTAACCGACTTCAAAAAAACGAAGAGGTTCTCAATTCGACGGTTTTTTTATATGTATGTTACTCGATTACTGGAAGACGGTTGGACCGATTTGAGTAAATCTGTTTTTTCGAAAGGATATACTTCCCATGTGGTCCCATTGTCTATAAAAAATCGGTTAGCCTTTTGCAGTCATACTTGCATAATAGAAATCAAAAAGTAATTATCAATAACACTGCTTTTACTGGAGCCCCCATTATTATGGGCGTGCCCCAAGGTTCAATATTGGGCCCTTTGCTGTTTTTAATTTATATTAACGATCTCCCTTACTACACGAGTAAATTATATGAGACAGTACTATTTCCAGATTATACACCTTGAATTTTTTAAATTGATAGAGGAAACAATTGTTCTGACGAAGCAAATAGTGCTCTCTCTCAAGTCGCACACTGGTTCAACAGTAATAATTTGTCTCTTAACCCTGCTAAAACCAAGTTTGTTAAATTCTCATTACCTTATGTAGTGCAGGTCGATATGCATATCAATTTGAATGGGGATGTAGTAGAGTTAGTTGAGAATACAAAATTTCTTGGCATTACATTGGATTCAAAACTACAATGGGATCCACATATTGAAGCCTTATCGAGTAGACTTAGTTCTGCGGCTTTCGCAATAAAGAAAATAAGGCTCTTAACTGACGGCAAGACTAGTTTACTTTAGTTAATCATAATCATAATCTTTATTTCCCAGAATATGGTATACAATTTAAGCTGATAAATTATATAAGTTCGGCATATTCTGCCTTAGTTCGGCGTGGAAATCAGTAAATATTTAACATTAAAATAAAATTAAACATTATAAAATTAAATAGTGCAGTTATTATCATAGTGCAGGTAGCATCGGGAAAAACAGCATTTTGTAAAAGGTGATGAGGAGTTGACATAAGGTTATTAGCGTAGGCACGGGACCATCTTTAAAAATTGTCAAATAAAAAACTTTTTATAAAAAATTCAAACTACCTCAAAAAACTAAAAAGCAAAAAATAAACCTTTTGGAGTCGGTGCCAGCCAAGGCAAGAAAAATTAAATAGTAGGAGAGTATAATACTTTTTTATAAAAAGTTTTGTTTATGATAAAATTAAGAACAAGAGTCCCGTCGTGCGTAGATATGGACGGTCGCCTTGTCAGATAAAATATTTATAATTTGTGAAATATTAATTACTAAATATAACGATAATAACAGTCCAGGCGAGTGCTTTTTTACATCTAGAATTACGTTTCCGTCACGGTACCTATGTATGAAGTTAGGCGCGAGTTGATGCGAAAGATGATAATGAATGCTTAGAGGTACATCACTACGCATAGTAACTAACTTCACAGTCGCTATTAAGTTTGAATCGCAATGTATGATGATAAAATATATAGATAATAAAATCGGTAAAACATCATAATTTTTTTTTCCAAAACCCAAAATCACACGTTCTACCTATAATAATAGCAAAACAGCTATGATTTTTACATTACTGTCTATATATTTTGAAAGTAAATTGATACATTGTGTTATTTAAAAATATAATCAGTATAAAAAGTGTATTTCTTTAGATAGAACGAAAAATATCTTTGTCCGTTCATTGTACCTAATTTAAGTCACGGTGAAGGAATCGCAAATACCTCACTAGCTGAGTAAATTAAACCCATCATCGGAAAACGTTAGTCAGTAGTGAGGCGGCAGTCAATCAAAGCCTTCGATGTCACGTAGGTACGTGACATGTTACGCTGTCACAGTAAATAACGTAAGTACTTATTTCCATTCGCATGGTTTTCGATTACTCTAATTTCTGTTCGCTTATTGAATTTGATTCTATTATGCCTGAAAATTTTGCCAGTAAAATGAATATTATGCAGAAATGCATAATTGAATATATACTTAAAGCAGTAATCAATATTATTTTCCTATTTTATTAAGAAGCCCTCATGTCCCTAATTTCCGTCACCATATTCCGTCACGCTAAAATTATAAAATGCCTATTAACTTTAGTTTTTTTACTATTTTATTTTGTTGCAAAATACATAGTGAATGAATTTGTCATCTCAAATAAATAATCCGACTTTTTCTTTTCTTCTTCTTTTTTTTATTTCACTCAACTCAAAACTTCAAAGTAGTTTTTCTTTTGGCCATTTAAATTTGGACAATGACTTGTATGCTGATTATTTCTATGTATGTCTTATTAAAAATAAACTCATAATTTGTTGAGCAATTGTTTAATTCTCGCCACCGCGAATCAAATTTTCGTCACGCGCAAAAAAATATCGCTTCATAAATCCAAAACTTTATGGTATTTAGAAGTGCCAAATGTACACATTTATATCAAATATTCTCAACTTGAAAGTAAGCTATTAATGCCCGGAGGGAGTTAATATTGGTAACTTCCCTTGTGTAATTATGATAACATTTAAATTTGGAACGCCAAAATGAACAACAGAACAACAAAACTTTATCGAAAATAGTTTCGAAAAAAACAAGGCTGTTCAAGGCATAACTTCTTGGTCTAAGGAGTTTTTAACTATAAAATTGTCACTTTAAAGGGATTTTACTATTATTAAAATATAAACATGGCTATGTATCGGGGTCCCTAGCACCAAGAAAACATTTGAAATTGAAATTATGTGATATTGTGCACACATTCAATTAAAATGTAATAGCCATCTCTTTCATTTTCGTGCTTTTCGTGTCTTTTGTCTTACTTATCAGTAAAACATGGCAAATCATCAAATTGTGAATGTGTGTAGTCTAGACTTTTGGTCACAGTCACACACAGATATAATGAAAATTTTCATTGCATTGCCTACGGAACTAAATATCTAAAGAAAAAATCGGTGATTTTCGATCCTTTCGATATTTTTTTCCGCGAATTGTTGTCACTTATTGGTATTATAATTTATAATTTATTTTTGATTTAACGTCATCGTTAACATAAAATAGAGTATGCTCCTCGGGGATAAAAGTGTCTTACCCTTGGGCAGACTTGAATCCTTCGCTTCATTCAGGATTCTGACCATATGTCTTAATTATTATTAACTACAGAATCCTTCATTTCGCTCAGGATTCAATATGCTGCCCGTGACATAAGACACTGCTTTATCCCCTTAATGCATAATCTACTATTAACGTGTTTTTTTCAAGTTTTATCGTTCGGTACAAAGAATTTAATGAAAAATAAAAATCGTGAAGAAAATTATATGTACGAAGAACGCCTTGTCGTGACAATGACTGAAAATACGAGTGCGGGTCCGATAGCCCAGTGGTACCGTACCGATCATGCCTTCTAAATCGGGCACGAGGTTTCGATCCCTACCTAGCACAAACATTCATATGATGAACGGATTTGGTGGGGTACAGATAGTTTATAGCCTAGATTAAGCATACGAGTAGGACACACATCCAATAAGGGTCCCATTTATCCCATGGAAACGGGAACTGTGGGACTTGTTTGACTAGTAAAATATAATATAATATAGCAAGCGACGAATGTAACCTAAGAAGTTGTGAGATTCACTCTGTGTGTGTGCGTGTTTCAGTTCCATAGAAAGAAATGTTTTATGTTGGTTCCTCTTACATACTTCTAGTATTGTGAGTTTTTTTATGAACAACGGCGAGACTCTTAGCCTTCATCATACCTGACGTTAAGTATTGATAAGGTTGAAGACGGAAGCGAGCCTATCCCGGAATCCTCATTACTGAGGAACTGGCTATCTTATCTCTAATTGCCGGAACACAACAATGCTGAAAACATTGTTTATATGGCGTTAGGCTTAGATAAGATGGTGATAGCTAGCCAGGCTGACTGACAACAAGTCCGACCACCAACCAAACCGAATACAAATTGTACTCCCGCTGGCAATCAAACCCGGGACCCCTGGGTCTGATACCGATGGTTGTTACCACTAGACCAGAGAGGCGGTTAAACTAAACTGCCAAATACGACTCTAGACCTGCAAAAAGAGCTTTCACCAGATGAGTTTCACGATCTGTATTAGTTAGATCTCCGTTGAGAAGCTGCGAGTTAAATTTATGACTGTTCGCAGAATTGTTGGCCACTTTTCGGTTAAAAGTTGGATGGCGATGGCGGTCGCGGCATTTTAATGGCTTAAAGTTTGATGTGGTTTGTATGAAGTGATTACGATTGGGTCGCCAGTGTAAGGGCGAGTTCAGATGTTTGCAGTGTGTAAGTGTAATTTGTGGAGAGTCTACAAAAGTGCGTACTGCTTATTTTAATACAGTATTTTTTAAAATTTGCCAACATATAAAAAAGACTTAAAGCCAAACTAAAAAACCTATAAATAAACTACTTATATCGCTTACTTGTTTTATTACAACAATAGTTTAGTTAATAGTTTTATTTAATACGACTACATATGCGAGTTGTAATCTGTATTTAAATGTATAAAACTCTCAATTTATAGGAAATTTATAGTCAATGTTTATTGTAGTTATGTTTTTTTTTTCTTATGTTTTCGCATCGCATGAATTTCTGTGTGTACACGTATTTGGATGTCAATTTTGTTCGAAACTTGCATTGCTGTCATTTCATGTTGTTATTGACTGTTATCTGTTGTGTATACCATAAATAAATAAAAATGATTGATTGTTGTCACGCTACTGGAGCCCAAACGGCTGAAAGTGGAGACACCATTTTTTTGTGTAGATGCACTAAATTTATCAAAATTAATCCCTCTTTTTGACATGCTTTGATGGTACTTATTATTAGTATAAGTAGTATAGTTCATAGATGATTTTGACATTTGTATTCTAATGTTTCTTTGATGTATTTTATAATATTATTATTTTTTTACTTAGTTCTCAAGATGCCTTTTGACAATAAGAGCTAGCGCAGACGACGGATAACGGAGGCCTTTTTTTCGCGACACGTCTTTATTGTTAACCAAATAAGATTCAACTTAGACCGCGTATATCCGCGAAAAGTACGCGATAGTCCTCGTTATTTATTCAACTTTATGTTCTTAGTAATAAGGTCGTGTCGCGGACAAAAAGTCCTTCAATGTCCGTCGTCTGCGCAGGCCGTAACAGTAAGTATTTTTGTACCTATTAATTATTGATATTTTTTAACCGACTTCAAAAAAAGGAGGAGGTTCTCAAGTCGACTGTATTTTTTATTTTTTTTTATTTTTTTTATGTATGTTCCACCATAACTTCGCCAGTTGTTAACAGATTTTTAAAATTCTTTTTTTATCTGGAAGAAAATGGTTTATGTGTGGTCCCATATAATTTTTACGAAGATCTGGCTAGTAGTTTTTTCATAATCCTGAAAAATATCAATCACCTTTTGGCAAGTAGTCGTATACCTAGATGACATCATTGTTGTGTTTCGGCTGATTTTTAGTGTAAGTAACGGCACATAATGTAACAAAAAAATCTGAAATAAAAACATTTTATAAAAAAATATCAAACCGACTTCAAAAAGTAAAAAATAAAACTTTTGGAGTCGGTGCTAGTTAGCTAAGGCCAAAAAAAATATAGTTAATAGATGTGCAATGTAGAATGCTTTGGCTGGCACCGACTCCAAAAGTTTTATTTTTTACTTTTTGAAGTCGGTTTGATATTTTTTTATAAAATGTTTTTTTTTATATATAATCTGCGATCTATATTTAATTTGGATTGTTACTATAATTCTATGAATAATAATGTACTTATCCTAACTTGCTGGCGTTTTGGGCAAACTGTAAGCCAGTAAGTACACTGTTTGAAAAATAAATAAATAATGGGGATAAAAGTTTGTATGGGAATTTGTATAGGACAATGAGGGCTGAAAGTAAAAAAAAAAAAAAAAAAAAATGTTTATTAATCAGACTACTATAAGGTCCATTATTGTTAGTAACAATGAAAACTTACCAGCTATGTTAGTACTTAATAATAAATAGTTACTTAATACTTAATAGTAAAGACACAATTTTTGGAGGGTAGATACCTTTAATAGTGTGGGTGAGTACTAAGAAAGGGTTTTGGAAATTCCCCATATACAGTGAGCTACAGGGTGTTCCAATTTTGTATGATTTTTATGGGAAATTTAAATGTGCACATAATTTATAATTTGAAGGTATTCCCAAACCTTCAAAGTGAGCAAATACTCTGACCCAACATATCAATCAATCAATCAATCAAAATCTTTATTTGTAACATGTGGTATAACATTGGGTAGTCTTAATTAATTTTGTTCCTTAACATGTCTACCGTTAAAATTAAACGATGTACAAATATTCATGTCAAATAGAGAATTGAATAGATTCATAAAAAAAAAGTCAAGATTTTATGTCAATTCAATGTCAATTTATATTAAGTGTCAAAAATCATAGAGGATAAGTGAGCATGGTTTTTTTTTATGTACTTATGTACACCGATTACGCCGGTATTTCTGATCCGATATATGTGATTCTTTTTTTGTTCGATGCGGAATAGTTGTTATGTAGTCCCATAAACATTTGATTTTGGCCTAGTAGGTTTTATTTTATGAGCATTTTTGTTAAATTGGACGATGAACTTAATGTACATGAAACCTCATCTAATCTAGAAAAATCATACTGTAGTTTAAAAACAACCTATTACAGACACTAAAAAGTAAAAAATATAAAAACTAATCCCTCTTTTTGACATGCTGTGATGGTAATTATTATTAGTATAAGTAGTATAGTTCATAGATGATTTTGACATTTGTATTCTAATGTTTCTTTGATGTATTTTATAATATTATTATTTTTTAACCTCATCTAACCTAGAAAAATCATACTGTAGTTTAAAAACAACCTATTACAGACACTAAAAAGTAAAAAATATAAAAACTACGTTAAAAAGACCGTCTTCAAAAAGCCTTTTTATGTCGGTGCCAGCCAAGGCATTCTACTTGGAGCACTGACTCCAATATGGTTATTTTTGCTTTTTGGTTTTTGACGTCGGTTTTTAGGGTAACTTGGTAGGTAGATGTATTTTGTAAACTGCTCTATGATTTTCACACAAAAATAATAAAAAAAAAAGATTACGGGGTCTCCCCATGCATGAAACTGGACCTAGATTTTTTTTTGGAAACCTATACCGGGGGTCGTCTATAGATAGGATATTAAAAATGACATTGAGGTTCCTAAAACGATTTTTCTCAAACTTATACTTTTGAAAGATGTACAGTTACAAAGTGCCCCCCCCCCCCCCGCCCTATAACTTTTAAAATAAGAAAGTGAAAAATAAAAAATAATAATATGCAAACACTATGAAAAACAAAGTTATTTTTGCAGACGAAAAATGTTAGTGGTACTTTGACTACGGAACCCTATACTGCGCGTGGCACACGCACTCTGCCGATTTTGTAACGTAGTATTTTGCGTCTAGCGTTCCACCCGCCCGTGTGCCCGCCCTAAGATCTTAACAGCGCCTGCCGCCATTCAAGAGAGACCGCCCTAATTTTAATTCACGTCTTTTGACACTCGCCCTTCATATTTTCTTAAAATATCGCCCTCGCTCAAGCCGGGTTTCATTTACCACTCCCTATGTTTTAATCATTTTGTATAATTAAGTGCGCCTTAGACTTAAGTGTCATATTACGCGTTCAAAGAAAATTAGAACTCACGTTCAGTTGGCCTATGTTATGAATATTACTTAGAGTAGTGTGCTGCAAATAGTCTACTTTAAGCAGTTTAATATATTTTTCACCTCACACGCTCGTAAAAAGAAGTTTTGTCATTCAATTTCTGCGTGGAAAATCGCATTTTGCGGCCTAGCGTGATAAAATACTTTTTAAATTTAAAACCTAAAAATATGTCCTAATGGGTTCCAAATCGTACTATTGACTTTTTAACCGAATTCAAAAAAAAGGAGGAGGTTCTCGAGTCGACTGTATTTTTTTTATTATTATCTTTTATGTATGTTTTAATATAACGTCGTGTGATGTCAACTGATTCTAATATTTATTTTTTTAGTCTACACTGATATGAATTATGGGACTATTCCCTTATTTTTTATGAAGATCTGGCTAGTAGTTTTTTCGTAATCCAGTTTTGGCAAGTAGTCGTCTAGATGACATCATTGTTGTGTATGGGCTGATTTTTTGTGTAAGTAACGGGTCACGATGTAACTAAAAACTTGTGAAATAAAAAACTTTATTGAAATAAAACAACTTTTACCAAATCAAAAAACCTCTAAAAAACCTAAAAATACGGACAATTACAACTTAGTTCGTGGAAATATAGCGCGTTTGATATCCGTAAAAGTTGTTTTATTTCAATGAACAGTGCGCGCCAAAACATAAGATGTACGTATAAAAAACTTTATTTCACACGTTTTATAAAAGCTTTCTGCCAATCTTTATACTCCGGCAGCCTATGGGTGAATTATACGCAGACCTACAACGCTCTGCGTGTTCAATATAACAATACGTTCAGGAGCTGCCGTGGCGCTGCAGCGCGTCCGGTATGTTTGCTGAGCCGCGGACTAATGACTTTTACGCTATTATGCGGAAAAAAGTAGCCTCTCTCATAAACAGAGTGCACGGCAACCACAATAGCATCCTGAAGGCCGTAGCGGGGGTGCGAGTGCCCTATGAGCCAGCACTGGACTAAACTAAAGTGCTTGTAGGGTGAAGCCCAGGTGTAAAATTTTAATGTAATTTTTGTACCATGTATTTGTAATTTAATTTATTTTGTATTAATTTTCAATTTATTATTTTTATTATTTTATTTCTATTTTGACATGTCTATTAATTAGTATAGAAAATGTATGTGAACTGTGGAACTTGTTTTCTGAGATAAATTATAATAATAATAAATGTATATTAAGTATGTATTTACAAAAAAAAGTATATAAATATGCTTATCCGTTATCTAGTAAACATAACTCAAGTTCTTCATGAAACTTAACGTGGGCTAAATAATTGGTGTGTTTCTATGCAAATATTTATTATTTATTTAATTTCGAGATAAGTTAGGGAAAGAACTTAATGCAAATCCTAATTCTAACTAATATTAGAAATGCGCAAGTCTGTTTGTTTGTCCTTCCTTCACGCCCTAACTAAGTAACCAATCGACTTGGTTTTTGGTTGAAAGGATGGAGAGTAATGTATACTACATTTTAACCGACTTCAAAAAAGAAGGAGGTCGTCAATCCGTCGCGTATATTTTTTTTATGTATGTTCACAGATTACTCGAGAACGCCTGAACCGATCGAAATGATTCAAACGTTATAACATTGGATTTGTTCCCAAGATGGTCTCATTTTTTGAAATTTTGAAATCGGTTTAGTAGTATTGAAGAAATTTAAAAAAAACTGACGTTTTTCGATCAAGCGGTTTGACCCAAACGGCTTGACTCAAACTTCCCCACACTACCTAGTCTGAGTCAAACCGAAGTGCGGGACTTATTCATACTTTAAAAATTGTGTAATGAAAAACTTTTTGCCAGCGAAGGCATTCTACATTGCACTTCTATTACTTTTATTTTTCTTACCTTGGCTGGTACCAACTCTAAAAGGTTTATTTTTCACTTTTTGTTTTTTTTGATTATCCGGATATTTCCACTGGAACGGGAACCACTTGTGGATGCGGTTGAAACCGCGGACGAAAGCTAGTTTACTACTTTTTGTAAATACATACATATTATACACATTTATTTTCACCTCATACGCTCTGAAAAGGAGGTTTTGTCAATCAGTTTAGGCGTAGAAAATTTTATGAGGCCTATGTCCAGCAGTGGACTGCGACAGGCTGATGATGATGATGATAGCGCGGTAAAGTACTTTTTTAATTTAATACCTAAAAATATGTCATAATGCGTTCCGAATCGGACTATTGACTTTTTTGTTATATTTGCTTCTTGTTTTAAATAGCTTTAAATTATTTAAAATAAGAATTTTTTACAGAAGTTGACCGCGGAAACAACCATAAAATGTTCCTCGCTGTTGTGAGGTGAAAAATTGTGTGTTGCGCTCGGCAGAAAAGTTTTTAGCGTCTTGTACCTTTAAAATCAATAGAGGTAACTCGCCGCTAAATAACCGACTTTCCAGTCTTGCATAACAAATAACTATTATTATAACATAAAAAGGTTAACAATGAAGATGAAAACGCGGCGTTTTTCCAAATGTCTAAAACAATTGGAAAAAAACGCCGCGTTTTCATCGCCCAGTCTATACAGCTCCTAACTGCACTCCTTTATCAAACGAGCGCAAATGGTGCTGATTTCTTAACGGTCTACAATCATAGTTGGATTCCTTAAACGCTGAAACACAAAGGAAAACAAACTTTATCACAGTTAGATTAGTAGCTAAAATTCAAATAACTCGTGTGAACACTGAGTCCCATGTGCAAGCCTGACTTTGCTTTTTAGACTTGTCATTGTTTATCGAGCTTTGAGTATCGATAAACGCATCTGTATTTGAGAGGTTATATGAATAATTTAATCATATTTATATTAAGTAGAAAAAGAAGAAACGGTTATGTATATAATCTTATACTATAACATAAATACGCCGTCCAACTCACAGCCGCGTGGCATAGTACCGAGAACACTGGCGCTGTTGCCCCTCTGAATACAAAGACTCAGCCGCTGGACAAGATAGACACCAGCTCTCAGGTCTCCTAGGCGTGGACTAGTCTTATGGAAAGATCTTTAATAAATTTTTTGGTGTCAGAAGACCAAGGGCTTATTGTCTCTACGGCAAGCGCCGCAAATTCGTGGCTTACTGAGAGCGACGAATATTTGCGGCGCTTGAGGAACTGAGCTTGCTCCGCTGCAGCTCCAGCTCTTGAGGATGGACCACGTATATGGGAAAGACCTAAGGTGTCCACACAGGTTGCATCCCATATAAGGGTACGCCCCAAGCTATTTATAAATTTATTGACATATTTTGACCTACATCAGTTATTAACTTAAGGCCTTACTCATTAAAATATTTAAATTTTGTTTAAGTTAAATAGTGTTAGGTAATGTCACTTTTTATCTCTTTGAGGAGATCAAAAGGGACGGCAAAAACTTAACTGCAAGCTTCTATTAATATTGAAAAGTTTACTGCACGCACCCGGATTATATGGGGAAGTTACCACATTCACTAACAGTGCACTAAGCTGTTATTCCACTACATGCAATGTTTATCGCTTGGAATTATTATTATTGCACAGAAAGTGACCTTGAGGGCATTTTTCAATGTGATGATTCTGTACGAAATGAGATACGGAGAAAAAACAATCTTTGACGAGTTTCTTGCTGGTTCTTCTCGTTACAATGTCTCCCGCCGCCGCCGTAGTGTTTGTGAACAAATGGAGTAGCTTAAATAAATGTTAAATAGAAAAATATTGGAAAAAAACAACTTCCACGGGAACGGGGACCACGCGGGGACGCGGTTGAAACCGCGGACGGAAGCTAGTATTCATTATTGATTTTTTATCGATATCACATCCGCACATCACTAGCGTACAAGCAAATTCCGTGCGGATGAGTTTAGACAAGAGCATGAATAACGCAGCAGCCGTCTGGGTGCGACTGGCCGGATAACGGCCGGGGCTATACCTGGTCACCTGAAAGAAGACGGTAGTCTGAAAACATGAGGAAGGCTTTAGATCAGTGGTTCCCAAAGTTGTCTAAATCTAATACAAGTTTCCAAACTAGGGACCGACCTCTAGTCTAGGGTATCTTAGGGAAAAGGTGTCATAAAATTTGTAATTCTCAGATACCCTAGGGTAGGGCCTAGTGGAAAGATCTACGAGGCTACTTAATGCAGTCTTTTTCTGGTCAGAAAGTTGTTTAAAGGGGTTTGAAATTTTTTGAATGGAGGCTGGCCCGTCCAAATCCATAGTATGAGACGCCATTTTGTATTTTTTTCAAAATGACAATGATAATAATGAAAATTAGTCCCATAAAATAAAAAAAAAACCCCTATTTTATTGCTCCATTTATTATAACTTTTAAAACACAGGACTTTGCATCGACGTATCTGACGTGCTCCAAATTGGTGCCATCTGTGAATTCCTGCCTGAACATATTCTTCTTGCTGTGTCCGATGGTAGGACTTGTTGTAAGTCTGCCTGGCTAGCTACCACCAACTTATTTAAGTCTGACGCCATTTTCAGCAGTATTGTGTTCCGGCAGTTTGACAGTTCCTCAGTGATTGAGGATTCCGGGAGAGGTTCACTTCCATCTTCAGCTTTATCAATACTTAACATCGGGTATGATGAAGGCTAAGAGTCTCCCCGTTGTTCATAAAAAGTCTAAATAAAGATTTCCAAATTGATAAAAACAATCAAAGGAGCTCAGTAGCGCTCAGCAGCGCCGCCTGCCTGTCGTTGTAATGGTTAAGTTACTTTCGCTAAGATCGGTTTCGGGATGGGTGACGAAAAATTTATTATCTTGAGCTCTTCCGTGCTTCGGAAGGCTTGTTAAGCCATTTGCCTGTTTGACGCAAGGGTACTAACCCCGCATTCTGCGCCAGAAGTCACAGTTTGTCTTGGTTTAATATGTATATTGTGTATGTATTAAAAAAAAGTATAGAAGTATGTTTCTCCGTTATCTAGTAAACATAACACAAGATCTTCATGCGACTTCACATGTTGGCTAGATAATTGGTGTGATTGTATGCAATTGCAATTCTAGATCGATATAACCAATTTCTCTTTTATCGTACGAGTATTAGTGGTGTCACAGTTTATCAAGCCGCCGCCGGCGTCTGACTTGGCCTAACGACTGTTATCCGATGACAACAGCCGGGACCGACGGTTTTACGTGCCTTCCGAAGCATGGAAGTGCTCAGTTGTAATGGCACTTTACGGTCACCGATCCGACGTACGGCTAGCCGTACCGAACATTGCTTAACAAACGTGATGTAATACGATCAGTCTGTCAAGTGCTGCCATGAGCACTTCACTCGTCATCGTCAGTCATTATTTATTTTTATTTTTATGAACGACGGGGAGACTCTTAGCCTTCATCATACCTGATGTTAAGTATTGATAAGGCTGAAGATGGAAGCAAGATGGAAGCGAGCCTCTCTCGGAATCCTCTTATCTCGCTATATACAGTGTTGAAAACATTGTTGTTATGGCGTCAGACTTAGATAAGATGGTGGTAGCTAGCCAGACGGACTTAGAACAAGTCCTACCACCAACCAAACCGAATACAATATGTACCCCCGCTGGGAATCGAACGCGGGACCCCTGGGTTTGATACCGGTGGTTGTACCACTAGACCACAGAGGCGGTTAACTACTTACATGTTCACAGAACAGAGAAAGTTTGTAGTCATGTTACTCATTAGTCAAATCAAATAATACTTTCATTTATTTTGTATTTAGTTAGGCATTATTTGTAAATAAAATACCATTACTTACATTTGATAAAGCTAGTAAGTTATTTGCTCCCGTTTTTTCTTGTCAGCTAAAATAGTCTGAAACGGGTGGTCGGACAATACTGACCATTCAAAAATGCTTGTATTGTGCTCAATTGAATAAAGTTTTTTTTCATTCATTCACAAATAAAATTTTCAGTGAGAGTAAATTTCTAATACTGATGAACGCGTAGCGGTGGAGTCCACCTTTCGCAATGATCCGATGTAATCAAATGAACGTTATCAAGTGAAGAGTCCATTAGGGCCTCAGCCGAGCCTTTCAGTTGTAATCAAATCAATAACACTGTAATTAATGTTTACGTTGTTTTACAAATAGGCTGTGGCGTTGGTGATAGCGGAAAGAAAATCGTCGTCGTCGTCTCAGCGAATGACTCCCCCGTTGGGTATAGGCCTCCCCCAAGGATCTCCACGACGATCGGTCCTGCGCTGCCCGCATCCAGCGCCTTCCCGCTTCATCAGATCGTCGGTCCCCCACGGTCGTCGTCGTCGGAAAAAAATACATCCATACAATTATATAGTACCTAAATATTAAACAAGAAAATATGAGATAATATAAAAAGCAACTTGTCTCGGGTTTTGTAAATTTAAAAGTTATAACAATAATACAATTATACCACTGAATTGTAGATGGATAATCAAGTTGATTTACAAAGGCACGAATCTATATCTAGAAATAATTAAGAATTAATAAAGTTTTATTTTTATATCAGTCATGACGATAAAGTTTTGAATTTAAAAAAATATAGGGTGTTGAGTTGACTTTTCTATCACTCTTTTCAAGGCATTTAGAGAATTTACTGTTTGCATTTGAAACACTCTCGTTTTAGATTAGAAGTACAAAAGATAGTTATGAAAATTTTTGTTATTTGTCTGAAACCCATCTTTGGCGGGATTTTAATGATATATAGCTAATTTGTACGTGGTGCAGATTACGAAGTCCACAAATATATAGCGCGTCCCATGGCTATGCCACAGAGAAGGAAAGTATTTTATATAATGAACACAAAAAAATAATACTAGAAGACCTTTTTTTATTTCAAAAAGAAGAACATCTGAATGAACTAACTACTTACAAAGATTTAAACTCACCCGTCTTTAGGTCGATTCTTCCAAAAAATAATAAAAAGCCTCCGTAATTTTTCGGTACCGATCAAAAGGCACAATCGTAAGATATACTTTTTGTAATTAAAACAAATAATTAAAAATAAAATTACTGTATTGAAAACCATAAAAAAATCGCAAGTATTTAAAGCGATAAAAACGCTGTCATCGGCGCCACCCCTTTTATGACCAGCCTGTTTGGATTGGACTTAATTAATGGATCTGTATCCAATAGATTCGGTCTGTGGGGTGTTTTCAGATTATTTATAATACTTAATTTATTCGGTTAATTATAACGCAGCGAGCATTATCAGTCTTGTGAATTAACGCCAATGAAGTTATAATTATGAAGACAAAGAGGACAAATATTTTAATTTACTTTGCAGTTAAACAAATAAATAAATTCTTTATTTGCTTTAAATAGGGTACATTTTAACAATTTTGTAGATTTTATACAACTGGGTAGAACTTAAGTCTATTTAACTATATTATATCATAGCATGCAAATTAGTAACAAAAACATTTTGTGATAATTTAATATTGTCTATCTATCAAAATCTGCATTTGTCATGATAATTAAATACCTGGTTAGTAACTACATCGATCTTCCTTACTCTTTATTTTTGAGAAAATCTTCAATAGAATCCTTAGTAGAAGCCTTTGTCCATAAGCCAGTTCTTTAAGACATTCTTAAATTAATTGAAAGACAATACCTTGATAAACTCTGGTATTTTATTATAATTTTAATAAATATATAAATATAAATATTCGCATACAATCACACCAATTATCTAGTCCCACGTTAAGTTTCATGAAGAACTTGTGTTATGGACACTAGATAACGGATAAACATACTTATATACTTTTTTTTTGTAAATACATACTTAATATACATACTAAACACCCAGACCAAGACAAATAGACATGTTCATGCACACAAATATTGGTCTTGTCCGGGGATCGAACCCGGGACCTCTGGCGCAGAAGGCGGGGTTAGTACCCCGGCGCCAAACAGGTCCTGGCCAATATCCATCGAATAACCATTACTATTAAACCTTGTAGTCTTAGGTACGGTGTTTAAAACAAGTCTGCTTCTATTTCTTAAGTTCATGTATGTTCTATCCCCGGCTCGTTGATAGAGGTGTCTGTTTTGCTCTACAAACTTTACGATTTCCAAAATATATAGACATGGTAGTGGTGAGATATTAAGTGATGCGATAAAAATCATAAAAATCATTTATCTTCATTTGCCATAATCCTGCCGCTACACGTAGCGATTATTTAGAATATTACATAGATTGACATATTTAGGTTCGCTTCCATTTTTCAAACGTATAAGATAAAAAAAGAATGCACAATATCGACTTATTCCGTAAGTGTCCCAGAAAAAAAAACCTAAAAATAGCATTGGTAATGAGAAATAAAAAATGAGGTTAATGAAGACAAGTTAAATGTGTTATAATACATTATTATTGCGCTCATGGCCGCGCTTGATAGACTGATCGTATTCGATCACGTTCGTTAAGCAACGTTCGGCCCGGTTAGGTGTCGGATGGGTGACCGTAAAGTGGCATTATAACTGAGCGCTTTCGTGCTTCGGAGGGCACGTTAAACCGTCGGTCCCGGCTGTTGCTTGTCGTTAAGTTAAGTCAGAAGCCGTAAAGGCGGCCCGATAAACTCTGACACTAGAGGTGGCCACTTATCCTCATACGATAAGAAGAAAGAAAGATTATATATATATATATATATATATATATATATATATATATGTATATTCCATTTTAGTCATTCGTTTGAAGTAAAAACTGCCAGAGCGATATTTTAAATATGTTTAACTCTAAATGTATTCAATTTCAGTTGGTGAAAGTCTGCCTCTGTATATTTTACGGGGCACATAGCGTTTTCTTTCTTCTTACACATTTCAAATAATATTTTTAATATTACATTATATTGTATTTTATTTACTTTATTTTTAATCAAGCCCTGAATTAATTTGAAATTCTAAAACCCTTTTATTTGATAATGAAAATGATACTCAATCACAATAAAAATGGTAATTATAAAAGTCTCAAAGTTACAAGTCCAATTTGGAAACCGCCCAAGGTTGCTGTGGTCAAAATAGCCCCTTATGAACTCCTTAAATTGAACAAAGTGGTTCACAAAATTTTAGCCTCGAGAGACTTATTAGTTAGTCTAGGATTCTAGATCTAGAAAAACTAAATTGCCAGACATTTTTATTTTCGATAATCACATTTGATCTATCAAAAGATTCTTGTAGTAAAAGCTTAATCACATTAATATATCGAAGCGAAAAGTAACTTAGTAAAATAACTCATTCTTCGAAAAAAAAACATCGGGGGCTAAATTCTCAGATCACTAGAAGTAATTTCGTACTCGAATTCAAGTCCGAATTGCATAGTTTTGTGCAGAAGCAGCGTTGCCAAGTAGATTGGCGATACATCCAAGTGATGAGATGTCTGTATGAAGCCGCCACCATGTCCGTCCAAGTACAGAATCAGCAAACGAGGCCCATACCGTTGCATCGAGGAGTGAGACAGGGGGATGTTATTTCCCCGAAACTGTTCACTAATGCAATGGAGGATATGTTCAAGACGCTGAACTGGAAAGGACGTGGTATCAACATCAATGGCGAACACATCTCTCACTTGCGATTTGCTGACGATATCGTCATAATGGCAGAAACGCTGCAGGACCTACAACAGATGCTGAACGACCTGACTGAATCTTCTTTACGCATCGGCCTACGGATGAACTTGGACAAAACCAAGGTCATGTTCAACGAACATGTTCTACCGGAACCGATTGCTATACACGGCGCCGTTCTCGAAGTTGTTCAGAAATATGTATACCTCGGGCAGACATTGCAGTTAGGTAGAAACAACTTTGAGGACGAGGTGAATAGGAGAATTCAGTTGGGTTGGGCTGCATTTGGGAAGCTACGTCGAGTCCTTACGTCGTCGATCCCACAGTGCCTAGAGACGAAAGTCTTCAATCAGTGCGTCCTACCCGTTATGACTTACGGAGCCGAAACGTGGACACTGACGGCACGGCTGGTCCACAAGTTCAAAGTTGCTCAGCGGGCTATGGAAAGGGCTATGCTCGGCGTTTCTCTGAGAGATCGTATCAGAAATGAGTTGATCCGTCAGAGAACCAAAGTTATCGACATAGCCCACCGGATTAGCAAGCTGAAGTGGCAGTGGGCTGGCCATATTAGCCGTAGAACCGATAACCGTTGGGGTAAACGAGTTCTAGAGTGGAGACCGCGTCTCGGCAAACGTAGTATAGGACGTCCTCAGGCACGGTGGAGTGATGATTTGCGCAAGACGGCTGGTAGGAGCTGGATGCGAGAAGCCGAAAACAGATCTCAGTGGCGTGCACTTGGAGAGGCCTATGTCCAGCAGTGGACTGCGACAGGCTGATGATGATGATGATGTGCAGAAGACTAAAAAAACTAATATCAAACTATTAAGTACTTATGTTAAGATTGAAATCTAGTAATGACTTAGAAACGGGCTATATTATCACAGACTCAACATAATAGTTCGATATCATATTTGTCTGCTGCACATTATTAATATGCAATTCAGAAATGAATTATACGAAATTATTTCGAGCAATCTGAGATTGGACGCGCGTATGCTGCTCGTATGACATAGCGTTGACGCATGCGAGCACATGCTTAAGTCACGCGTCACAAGCTTTATTTCGCTCACCTGCAACGGGTGGGCGGGAGTCTGGTGGGGGTACTCGTTGTGGTCGAGCCATTAAAAAATATGGAAATGCGTATGTCGAACGAAAATCAGTAGAAACGAAGCGCTTAATGCGCGACGAGTGAATCAAAGATAGAGCTCCTGAATTTCGATTGTCGTAGGTAGCTTTTTCAGTAATATTTACTGCTAAATCGTTAAATTGGCGCGACGACACAAATTGAGAGACGATGTTTAAGATCCAGAAACGACATCTAAAAAAAATTAAACGGGGCTATCTTATCACAGACTCAACATAATAGTTCGATATTATATTTGTCTGCTGCACATTATTAATATGCAATTTAGAAATGAAATCGTATACGAAATTATTTCTAGCAATCTGAGATTGGACCTTTTTGAATCGCTCGTATGTTGCTCGTATGACAGAGCGTTGACGCATGCGAGCGCATGCTTACAGCGCCATTTACATGGAGAGAGTTTATCGCACGTTTTGGGGCCAGAATCGTATGTTATTATCGTAGGCGATAATCTCCAGGCGATTATCGCATTCAAAATGTTTACATTCAACCAAAAAACAAAAACTCGCATACGTGTATGTCATACGATACTTGTAAGGCAATTATCGACAAGCGTTCTGTTTACACTACGGTAGAAATTGCAATGAGATATTTGCCTACGATTTCTCGACTTGTCTAAACACGTTCTCGTATGAATTTTTTTCAAGTTCATGCGAGTATCGTACAAATCGGGTTGAACCGTTTTGAAGGCCATTCGAGTTCATACAATTTATAAAAATCGAGATGCAACAAACTCTGCACTGGTTGCATTTGAAGGAGAACTGGGAATTGAGGGTTTCGGCACGAAGGAAATGACAGTGAAAATTAAAAATATTAGGAGTCAGTATTTACAAAACAGAAAAAAAGTAAAATCTTCTATTGGGACTGGCGCTGGAACCGAAAATGTTTGTTTTTAAGTTGCCTTGGTACAATGCTTTAGACACATTTTTAAGAAATACGATTGGCTGAACTCGAAATCTGATTCTCGTTTTCAGAATTCTGTTTACACAGAGACATCCAGTATTCAGAGACGATGCGATGGTCGCCCTTCGACGTACGATATCGTACATATAGTTTACATGATCATATTTTTTTTCATTCTTTCGACAATCGTATCTTCCAGGCGAGAAACTCTCTCCATGTAAATGGCGCATAAGTCACGCGTCGCTAGCTTTATTTCGCTCACCTTCAACGAGTAGGCGGGAGTCTGGTGGGGGTACTCGTTGTGGTCGAGCCATTCAAAAATATGGAAATGCGTATGTCGAATGAAAATCAGTAAAAACGAAGCGCTTAGTGCGCGACGAGTGACTCAAAATAGGGCTTCTGAATTTCGATTGTCGAAGCTTTTTCAGTAATATTTACTGTTAAATCGTTAAATTGGCGCGACGACACAAATTGAGAGACGAACTGACAAGCCCGATGATAAATTGATCTATTAAATTATTTGATTGAGATTTATAAGTTTCCAATGCGAAATTGTATTGAGTTAATTTTTTCATTAAATAAGCAATGATTTCTGCTTCATATTTTTATGGTTTTGAGATAAATTATAACTTATGTACATAAAAATTTACTACAAAGTTTACAACAATTTACCTTTGGTGTAATTTTTTCTCAAATCCGCCATTCTTCGGATGGTTCACGCACGTAGCGTCGGATACCGGTATTATATTGAAAATGTTCTTCTACTGCGTCTGTGTGGAAACTTTATGAAAAGTTTTCCTTTTCAAATATCTTATGGTAAATTTTAAATAGAAAAATATGTTTGATTATTATCACACTAGTGACGGTAGGTAAATTACTGTTTGCTTAAAATGAAATGAAAGTTTACATTTGCCTTGTTTGCTTTTAACTCAACAGTTAATTAATATTTCAATATTCCTAATAATACAAATAATAATAATTATTATTTTAAATTTTGGTTCTAATTTTATATTCAATGTAATTTAAAATTTAAGTTTTATGTTTTAAATTTAGTAACTCATCCGTTAACGTTTATCCATGCTATGTACAATGTAAGGGTTAGAGTCTAGTACTTATTTAACCGATGTTTTTTTATGGATTTATCGACTGTAACCTGTTATAGTACATATAACGGGGGCGTGCTCTTTATTGAATTAAAACGATGTTTAACTCGATATTGTTTTTATATTCAGTAATTAAATTTGTATTTTTACAATTTTATCAATATTTTATTTGTCGACCGTCCATATCTACGCACGACGGGCCTCCCTTTCTTAATTTTATTATAAACAAAACCAGCCAGCAACGGCGGTGTAGCGGCCTCCTTGTCGTGCGGAGACATATACGATCTCCACTGTACTATATAATTAAATAAATAAACAGATTAAACAAATTAATGTATCAAAAAGGTAAGTTACATTTATTTCGGTTGTAAATAAAACGGCGACAACGAGTTCCATTCATTAACATACACGATGCAATCTTCATTCGAGCGAATGAAATAATTCATTCGATTAATTATGCCGCCCAGAGGATCGCTACGTTTTTTATTTGGACAATTAAATTTTAAACACTATTTGTGCAACTACAGTGTTTAAAACGTTTAACTTTTAAAATGGTTGAATAAATATTTCTTACACCAATCAGTCTAGCCCCAAAGTAAGCGCTTGTGTTATGGGATACTAGGGTAAGGTTAACGTACTGATAAGTTAGTATACAGGGTGGTAAATTAAGACGGGTCAGTAAGGGCAGATATTATACCGTTGTAGCTACATGAAAACGTTCTTAAACACCATCCTTTATTTTTTGAGAAATTTTGAACTGTTTTCACAGATTTTGAAATAATACAGTCAGCACGAAAATGGGCAGTTCTCAAAAAAAAACACGACATTCGATCTAGTTTTTCATGAGGAATAAAACACACCAAAAGACACCAACGGAGGTTTAAATACTAGAAACGCCAGAATCCGCTGAAAACGCTACACGCAGTCGTATCCGCTTCACCTGCGACTACCTTTGTTGAATAAACTTATTTTCCTAGCGAATAAGTGGAAATAACTGCTGACTCTATGAATTTTCAAAATCAGTGAATGCAGTTCAAAATTTCTCAAATAATAATGATGGTTTCCTAAAAACTTTTCGTGCCCCGTTTTAAAACTCCATCCTGTATATATATATATATATTGTGTAATAAATAAGATAGCCATGATTCAGAGGAGGAGAAATATCAGTATTCATCATACAAACATTTGCCTTTACCGGGATTCGAACCCAACAAGACCTACCATAGGTTGTCAATTAATGGCAACTTCCAACAGAACGACCGCACGAAACACTGAGCCACCGAGCTCCTACAAAGAAACAACCACAATCATTATGTCTTTTTATTACATGAAAACATACTTACTCCCTATTATAAATTTTAAATAGAAAAATATTGAAAAAATCAACTTGGCCACAAGTGATTTCTTAGATGGGACTCGAACCCAGAAAAATTCACTTGTAGTGTGGCTGGGATGATTTTTTTTCCAATATTTTTCAATTAAGACATTTATTATAAGTATAAAAATAGCATTGAAAAACGAAAAAATTCGAAAATCTTAAAAAAATACTTACTCCTAATTTAATTAAACCCTTGAAAGTGTATGTGTCGCAGCCAACTGGTTAAATCAGCCGTTCAATTGGAGGGCTAGCCCGTTAATTAAACGCCGGCATTCAATGAAATGGCTAAGGGACAACTAGCCAAGTCGTTGGATGAAACGTATGACGATTTGGCTGAACGTCATATTTTGCCGTCTCATTAAATGAGATGACATTTTAGACTCAAACTATTCATGAAGACTTCTAGCTAGCGGTGTAATATTAGGCAAATTTTTATTCAATTAATATTGATATTAATAAATCATTTAAAGTAAGTTGAAACGAAAAAAAAGCACATAAAATTGCCAGCTGATGCGAGTTGACGCCATAATTGTTTTCGTAACTACCAGCGCCGCATTGGCATCTTAATTAACAAAATTTCAATCATCTGGTTAATTTTACGCCAGAAATCTTCAAAAGAAGCCAACTAGTTGAACGTTAAGTGATGCTGGTTCAACCAACGATAGGCCTAGGCATTAATTGAAGGCCTGTGTTTAATTAACGGGCTGGCTTTCCAATTAAACGGCTGATTTAACCAGATGGCTGCGAGTTGTTTAATCTTTGCCCTTCCGAGGTTGGCGGATTATGAAACGTGCAACTTGGCAGTAAAATGTAATATATTATTAGGTCTATACGAAGTAAGGTATAAGAAGTAAGCTTAAAATAAAACTGTCTACTAATCCATCATCAGCCTGTGGACGTCCACTGCTGGACATAAGCCTCTCC
The DNA here is from genome assembly GCA_910589605.1 of Chrysoteuchia culmella. Taxonomy (NCBI): domain Eukaryota; kingdom Metazoa; phylum Arthropoda; class Insecta; order Lepidoptera; family Crambidae; genus Chrysoteuchia; species Chrysoteuchia culmella. The sequence continues at coordinate 925,363 of OU342659.1, read as the reverse complement.
TAGCTCACGCCTATTGTGGCGTCCATAGGAGGCTATTAGCCTGCTTCTTCCACGCTGGCCAGACGGGTTGGTAGAGGGTTTGTTTCAAGTTTTCCTTCTCCCGCACAGGTGTTCAATGCATCGAGCCTCTTAGTCAACTCTTACGACATCCCAGGCATGTAAGGGAGTGGTGACACGTGTAATTTTAGGCCGTCACCACACGGCCAACTAAACATTACTAAATATACCGGGTATATTTAGGAGCTAATTTTTTTTATTATTATTATTATTTTTTTGCATTTTTCAATGCTATTTTTATACTTATGATAAATTTTAAATAGAAAACTATGGAAAAAATTTACTCGGTTACAAGTGAATTCCCATCTGAGAGTTAATTTTTTCCAATATTTTTCTATTTAAAATTTATCATAAGCTAAGGCTCACTAATAAATACCTATATCTGGATATCGACTGATTGATTCATCAAATCATAGAGACTAAACTACTAAGTAGCTGGAAAATTAAAATTTTAACAGTAGTTTTCTTTATAATGCTAGAAAATAATAATAAAAAACAGTGAATACAATAATATATTTATTGAGATATTTTTTTTATCAAAAATCAAATAAGTAACAGTTATTTAGCATTTTTGGCACATTCATACTTATATTAGCATTTTTTTTTATTTTTCCAATTTAAAGAATAAGAAAAGAAAAAAAAATCTTAATCAAGCAATTGATGTACCTTTTAATTATAGTGATTATATCTTTGTGAGGAAATTTCATAGGTAAAGAAGGTATTGCTTTGGTTGACGATGATATCCGGTAACAATTAGTTACAGATTCCAAGCCTATCGCTTTATTCGAATATACACGGTCCATGGATAGGCTTTTACCACAGACCTATATCGAGATAGACGGTACAACCGGTACGGTACCTTGCGTGTCAAAACATTGATCCACGGTCAAAGTTTTACTACCTAAGTCAGTCCGCTTGAGACCATTGCCATGAAAATACGCGTCATTATGAAACAAACATGGTTAATAGTGCAGTGCTTTCTTGCAAGAGCTCGTCAAAAACATTTCTGTATCACTAAATCTCCGTCGTGGCGTCATGGTACACACGCTAGGTCCTCATACAGTTAAAGCGCTCTTTTCGTCTCTCTCGGTGTAGGTCTGTGGGTTTTACTATCGGTACTGGAAAGCCAACAGCTAGGACGTTATTTGTTATTCTTCAGTACAGCGTGTTATAATAATAAAAATAATAATAATTTTTTTATTAAGTAACAACACTTTGCCATTAATTAAATGGTGATTGGAGCCTCCATTTAAGCGAATATAGCCTGTGTTTGGGGGCTCCGCTCTTCCTTAGCTAATTATTTTAGAAAAACAAAGAGGCGATATGGTTCGTTCTTGTACAAGTTTATAACACCGATATTACCAGTTCACCCAGCCCTACGATAAGGAACTTTCTATCAAATCTTAGGATCAGAACATCATTATAAAAGACATATGATGCTGGGTGAACACAACATGACAGAAAATATTCTTAATGAATGTAGTTTATACATTTACAATTAGAGTAACTTGTCAACAATTAGGTTAGAGACAAATAAAGGGGAAGAAAAGTTATGCAACGTGTATTTCCTTGTGTGTGTGTGCATGCGTGCGTGTGTGTGTGCATATGTGTGTGTGTGTGTGTTGATTAATATACCAATTGTACAGCAGTCATGAAGTGCAATACAGTAATGATTCAGTTTCTTCGTATGTTTTTGACTGAATCCATTTTAGTAGAAGTTTCTTACATTCATGATTTGTTTTATCGTATGTGTTAGATCACTGTCAGTAGATTTAAGTAAAACAAACAAATAAACTTCATCTTGATATAATATTTAAGTCTATGAAGGTTTTATATGTCTGAAGAGTCAAGCGACTCCTAATTCAATGGAAAATTTAATATATTCGTACAGAGGCATGTCGGCACAAATCAACTTATTCGACTCGTTTTATTGCGTCTTTCGTTTCCCCGTAATTTGTTTTACTTGGCTCATGTAATTTTGGAATATTTACGTGTTTTCGAATACAAGAGTTACGATGGAATGTGATATATTTGTAGAATTGCGTTTACAAGTATGTTACTAAAAGTACTTTTGTCGGGTCGTATGACCGATGGGATTGTGTAAATAACCCTGTCTGTTACCTTTTTACGTGTAAAACGCTGAACAAATTTTCATGTAATTTGTGGCGAAAATTTGTGGCGCAACTTCACGATAATCTAAGCTCACGCGATAACCCATTACCACGCGGCAGAAGTCGCAGGAAGAAGGCTAGATACGATAGAGTATTGGCTGTACATTTTTTATAAATTTTGTAATTGGGCGTTTGCTAGAAAAATGTTTTTAGTATATTCACCATTCTACGTTGGCCACCGTCGTTTCATCAATGAGAGAAATATCCTCGCATTCGAAAGAAACATCTTTACAAATTTTTGATTATCGATTAAGATGAAACAGCCATCTAATTATAACTTTTTAATTTTGCATTTTACAATGCTATTTTTATGTGATAAATATTAAACAAAAAAATGTACTAGAAAAAAAGCAACTAGTCTCATGTCGCCCTGATGATAAAAATAAAAATAGCATTGTAAAATACAAAATTAAAAAGTTATAAAATGTTTACGTATTGCGTAAGTAATTAGCAGTTTTTATAAAGCAACTGTATCGCTCGATTTTTAGTAGATTGTACAGTCAATGGCACGTCACTTATTAAGAGCGACACTAGAGCGCTCTTACGGTGAAAATGTAAAGACTGCGGGGCGATTCTAGCGCTGAGATTATGTCAAACTCGACATTTTTCTATCCATAATTTATTTATTAAAAAAACATTTTATAAAAAAAAATCAAACCGACTTCAAAAAGTAAAAAATAAAACTTTTGGAGTCGGTGCCAGCCAAAGCATTCCACATTGCACTTCTATTAACTATATTTTTTTTGGCCTTAGCTAACTAGCACCGACTCCAAAAGTTTTATTTTTTACTTTTTGAAGTCGGTTTGATTTTTTTTTATAAAATGTTTTTATTTCAGATTTTTTTGTTACATTATGTGCCGTTACTTACACTAAAAATCAGCCCATACACAATAATGATGTCATCTAGGTATACGACTACTTGCCAAAAGGTGATTGATATTTTTCAGGATTATGAAAAAACTACTAGCCAGATCTTCGTAAAAATTATATGGGACCTCACATAAACCATTTTCTTCCAGATTAAAAAAGAATTTTAAAAATCTGTTAACAACTGGCGAAGTTATAGTGGAACATACATAAAAAAAAAAAGAACGGGTTGCACTCCGGGAGTGCCGGCAGAAGTGAAAACTTGATTATTAACGTTGAGCATGTTTGATATTTTGGAATGGTTAGGGAATAATTTTGCACCAATTGCTTTATCAGTATAAAAGTACTATCATTTATGTGGTAGAATACAATATTCATTTATTGCGCTATCGTACACAAACATGACAATTTATATTACATTAAAAATTTAACACTTTAAAACTATTACAATTATTTTACATTAAAAAGTTTATCTCTCCGAAAAATCAACTTTCATCCATAATTTCAACGACTTTTTCATCATCATCATTACCAGAACTATCATCGCGAATCTCTAAAACTGATACGATAGATGCACTTTGTTCAATTTCCATATTTTAAGCACTTTATATTCACGAATTTTACGAATACACAACAATGTGATCACTACACAGGCGGTCGAGCCATCAGCTGTCACCATCCATGGATGCGCGTGGCACGCTGTAACATAGACGAACATTCGCGCAAGCGCCCTGCGCCGCCTAAACGAAACAGTAGGCCCAGGCATACATTTTCGCCGCGCCGTAGAGAGGGGATAGCTGTCTACTCTCCATCCGTCCTACGCTTTTTCGATCAGGTCACGTGTCCTGACGCGAGTTTAAGATTTTATACCCATTACAGAAAAAGTGCTCAACGCCGCTAAAGAAGTTTTCACTTCAATAAAATACAGTCGACTTGAGAACCTCCTCCTTTTTTTGAAGTCGGTTAAAAATGTAGATGGAATCTTTACTACTATCAAAATCCTTTAGTTTCAATGATTTTGACAATCATATGATGTCGAAGATAGTTTTCAGTGACTTCTAGTTGTCGACGACGCTAGCCGACGCCGTCAGCTCAGCTGACTTAATGAAATTTGTGTGCGTCGGTATCGATGATGCGTCGGTATCGATGATGCAACGGTATCGATGATGCGTCGGTATCGATGATGCGTCGGTATCGATGATGCGTCGATATCGATGATGCAACGGTATTATATGTTTATTTACTTATTTATTTCTAGTGACAACAACAGCCATACAAATAAAAAACCATACTTAGACTAAGACTATTACATCTTCGGCCAAAAAGTTGCCCACAGTGAAAATTAACAATACGCCCTTATGGCAAATTATTTATGTTTCACGTTAAATTCTTGTATATTGTGAATATATTTTTCGATGTAATGTAGTCAAGGGCAATATTGGAAAACCCGGAAATACTCTCGTGTGAATAATAAATACACATCAAACAACATTACGTATATTGATCCGATGTCAAGAGAACATATCGGATATCAGTCTCAACAATATATAAGATACTTACCCTCCATCTGGCTTAGCCGTGAGACGCCTAAATTGCTTTCGACAAATTAAACATAAATTGAATGATCACGCAAATAACTAGATACGTGCGAGAAACATAACCCTCCCTTTGTAGTCGGGTAATTATAGATAAATAAAGGAAAAGTATCAAAAGTTCTAGAGTTTAAATATATATATTTTTTGGGTTACGATTCGAATACTTTGCAAACTTTTCGTGCTAGCGCTATTGTTTTAAGTTTATGGTAAATTTAATTAAAAATTAACCCGGCCACAAGTGAATTCTCAGACGGGAATCGAATCCGCGACCTTTGGAAATCCGGTCCAATGCTCTAACCGCTGAGCTACCGAGACTTGCGAACCACCGCCGAAATTCTCCAATACTTTTATATTTTTAATACGCTGAAGGCCAGCGTTGTTACATCAGTGCTAGGAATATCCTTGCATTCGAAAGAAACATCTTTTCAGGTGTTTAACGATCGATTAAGATGCAACTGCCAATAAGTCTTAAGTTTATTTAGTTTAAGGTAGTGTTGATTGAATCTTAACTGCTTCACTATTGACTTAGCAAATTACGACGGATTTAATTCGAAATCCGTAATCCAAGCAAACCCTCAGATAATCGGAGTAACACCATTTATCAATTTCACTGTTTGAGGGGGCCTATCCTACCTAATCTGGAAGTCGGAGCGTAGTCGAAGTCGAAGTACATACATTTCATAATGCAGTGCGTATTAACCGTCATCGGACCCCTGCCATCAGCTACTTATTTCACGCTGGAGCAGCTCAGATTCTATCACCCGCGTGGTTCCCGTTCCCGTGGGAATAAAGGGATAAAAAGTATCCTATATTCATAACCAGGCTATCTACTATCTGTGTACCAAATTTCATCGGAATCCGTTCAGTAGTTTCGGAGCTTATTCAATGCAAACAAACAAACAAACAATGAAATCTTTTCTCTTTATAATATTCATCATCATCATCATCAACATCAGCCTGTGCTTCAGGTACTTATGTTAAGCTGTATGAATAAAAAAATACAATGGCAACAGCAAAAAAAATAAAAATAAAAGTGCATTAATGTAAGACACAACTTACAATGTTATTAGAAGACGCATCAACTGGGTCATAATATCAAAGCGTAATTAAAGTAAAAAAAAAAAAAAGTTTTTATATAATTGGAATAATAGAAAACATTATTTATATTTATTTATTCTGACCAAGCAGTGCCACGCATCTCAACTCAAAACATCATAAATAACATAAAATCAAAACAACATATATCTCTACACATTTTAACACAAGCAAACATGAGCAGACCCATCCCGCTGGCAGCACCCGTTCACGAGCATGACGCATGAACCAGCCATCGCTTCGCTCAACTATACAGCAGAGCCAGAAAACTTGTTGGGGATGATAAACTGGTGAATAGCAAGCGCCACAGTCCCCCTCAACATCGAAGAGTTGCCTTATTGTCGGTGTTCTACAGTTTGTACTTCGGAGAGGGTGCTTGAGTCGCATGAGCTTATCCCGCCAGCTCTTTCTTACCACTGGGAGTCAAGACGAACTGCAAGCTATCACCCCTACCTGTTTGATATCCCCCGTCTGCCAAAGACTGGAATTCCCTGCCTGCGTCTCTATTCCCGGCAGCCTACAACCCTGGAGCTCTATTTACCAGACTACCGCAAAACAAAAAAAGGAGGGTTATGATTTTGACCGCTTTGTATGTATGTATTATGCCTTGTGGTGACGGCCTAAGAACACAAGTGTCACCACTCCCTTACATGCCTGGGATGTCGTATGAGACGACTAAGAGGCTCGACGCACTGAACACCTGTGCGAGAGAAGGAAAACTTGAAATAAACCCTCTATCAACCCCTCTGGCCAGCGTGGTAGCAGTAGGCTAATAACCTCCTATGAACGCCACAATAGGCGTGAGCTAGGAGAGGCCTATGTCCAGCAGTGGACGTCCACAGGCTGATGATATGTATGTATGTATGTTCATCTGTACCCACATAACTTTTAAACTACTGATTATATATTCACAATTGAGCTATCGTTGGAAGCGTCTCGATTGTCCGCTGGTTAAAGGCTATGTCACGTCACATGAAATTGAATATGGCGCCCTCTAGACGACATAAAGCTGTGAACTAAAAAACTTTTTAAAGAATTTCGTGTTTGGTGTCATATCAAAGCTCTTGGTAAGCACGTTTCAAAAAAATATATATTTTATTAAGTTTTTGCTCTCGGCTTTGCTTGCATAAATCGAATGTTGGGTATGTAAATATAAAATTACAAACATAAAACAAATAAAATGCACGAAATCCAAAGCGGTACAATAAAATAAAACGCTCAAACTACATACTTTACAACTCCAAAAGAATTTAAATAAAAAATAGGTTCAAAAACTAAAACCCGACTACTGTAAAATCACGCTCTAAAAGTATGAAACAAGAAAATATTCTCATCTGAAGTTTTTGAACTTATTTTGATTGCACTCCTTGCGCATCGAGCGTTTAGTTTCTACTGATTTTCGTTCGACATACGAATTTCCGTATTTTTGAATCGCTCGTTCGCAACGAGTGCCTATACCCACTCGTTGCAGTCGATTGAAACAAGCGTGCGACGGATGACTTAAGTCGCATGCGTTTGACTTAAGCGAGCGATTCAAAAATAGAGCGCCTGGTATATTTAAAGCTCGAGCTGAATGAGCTAAAGCTGAATTGCCTTTTTCTAGGCAAGCTCGCTCCATCTTCAGAATCTTCTTAATCTTTAATCCAGAATGAAGCCAAGAGTAAGCCTATTCCGACTCCTAAATTTAGCAAATAGCCCCCCTAGATAGAAAACTTCTGAAACAATCCGATAGCATTTAATGTGCCACTAATTGTTTGAGCGAGAGTTTCTGTTATTTTGACGCTAATTAACACCCAGAGACGAAACAACTTTGACAAGGATAACTTTTTGTCTCTATTTATTGATATATTAACTTTCAGAACTCTTGTTTGTGGGATGGATGACTAAAATTAGTTTATGGTAAATTTTAAATAGAAAAATATTGGAAAAAATTAACTCGGCCACAAGTGAATTCTCAGACGGGAATCGAACCCGCGACCTTTGGAATCCGGTCCAATGCTCTAACCGCTGAGCTACCGAGACTTGAGAGCATTGGACCGGATTTCCAAAGGTCGCGGGTTCGATTCCCGTCTGAGAATTCACTTGTGGCCGAGTTAATTTTAAGTCTCGGTAGCTCAGCGGTTAGAGCATTGGACCGGATTCCAAAGGTCGCGGGTTCGATTCCCGTCTGAGAATTCACTTGTGGCCGAGTTAATTTTAAGTCTCGGTAGCTCAGCGGTTAGAGCATTGGACCGGATTCCAAAGGTCGCGGGTTCGATTCCCGTCTGAGAATTCACTTGTGGCCGAGTTAATTTTTTCCAATATTTTTCTATTTAAAATTTACCATAAGTATAAAATAGCATTGAAAAACGCAAAAAAAATACAAAATCATAAAATACAATAAGTTTATTTAATTATTAAACAGTGTTCTGACCGTTTTACATTACTAGGGGTCAAGTTTTATATTACTAGGGGTCGCCCGCGGTTTCACCCGCGTGGTTCCCGTTTACGAGGGAATATCGGGATTAAAATTAGCCGATGTTTAATCCAGGGGGCTAATTGTCTAATTTTAAATCTATCGCAATCCCTTTCAATTCGTAATTTGAAAGTTATTTAGGCCGTTACTATTTGACATTTGAAAGGGATTGTGATCGGGACGCGTTTTAAAAGGTATGGAATAATCGAAATTGAACTGTCTAAGCAATAAGACAGACGAAAATATCACAATCACAATACCTCTGAAAGGTATTCTGATAGATTTTAAATTAGACAATTAGGGGGCAGGCTATCTTCTACCTGTGTGCCAAATTTCATTCAAATTGGTTTTGTAGTTTTTTCGAGAAAGATTAAGAGTTTGGTTGGTGGTAGGACTTGTTGTGAGTCCGCCTGGCTAGCTTCCACCATCTTATCTAAGCCTGACGCCATAACAACAATGTTTTCAGCATAGTTGTGTTCCGGCAGTTAAAGATAAGAGCCAGTTCCTCAGTGATTGGGGATTCCGGGAGAGGCTCGCTTCCATCTTCAGCCTTATCGATACTTAACATCAGGTATGATGAAGGCTAAGAGTCTCCCCGTCGTGAAAAAAAAAACATTCTAACATCCCCACAAACTTTCGCATTTATAATATTAGTAGGATTTAGTAGGATTATACAAACAGATGTAAGATGTTAAATAATCCTATGATCGCAGAATATAAACAAAGAACACTACAACACTTGTGTCACCCACCACGCGGGGCCACATGGGGCCACATAGGGCCCACGTAGTGGTCCATGGCCCATTTAGCCTATTCTACTCATCGATCTATAAGGAAGGCTTATGCCTCAGCAGTGGGCACATCAAAAAGCTAAAGGCGATTAATTTATCCGAGATAAAGGATATTTAATAAATTAAACAAATTAAAACCTTAAATTCTATATGCACACTTAAGGCGGTACCCTGACCGAAAGTGGCGCCGCGTTGAATTTTATTTAATATCGTAATTCTAATTCACAATTTTAATAAAACTTTACGTGGAATTTTTAGAGCCCATAGTCTAGTATTTTTAGACGGTATCATTACATTCCCTCGTAGTCACTGCTAGAAGTAGATAGCAAAACAGCTAAAAGTGGCCGTTTTTGACACATTTGCTATCTACTTCTACGAATGACTATGACGAGATGTAGCGATACCTTCTAAAAATACAAGACAATGGGCTCTAAAAAATCCACGTAAAGTTTTATTAAAATTGTGAATTAGAATTACGATATTAAATAAAATTCAACGCGGCGCCACTTTCGGTCAGGGTACCGCCTTAAGTTTCTTCGCGCACTGTGTATTCAAATGAAACAAGTTCTTCTAACTTAAGTGCTTATCTATATTTATAAAAATGAACCACTGTTTCTATTGGTCATCGCATCACGCGTTAACGGATGGAACAATTTCGCTAATTCTTTTTTATTGTGTTTATTATTGTCAGGAAAAAGTTCTTATGAAAATTTTTAAAGATCTAAATACCTGAAGTGGAACCATAGCAGTCCACTCAAACTATGAGAGATATGAAAATAGCAAATGAGGAAAAGTTGTTGAGCGTAATGAGCATTTTCTATTATCGTACAAATATCGAAGGTCTGGTACACCTGATGTGGAATCATAACAGCAAAGCTAAACTATATAAAATACGAATATAGCACCTTAGGATAAGTTGTTAATAATTTTCAATTGACGTAAAAAATTGAAGTTCTGGCACAACTGATGCAGCAGCCTAGCCTAAATATAAGAGTTTTTTTTTAATGAACGACGGGGAGATTCTTAGCCTTCATCATACCTGATGTTAAGTACTGGACAAGGCTGAAGATGGACGCGAGCCTTTCCCGGAATCCTCAATCACTGAGGAACTGGCTATCTTATCTCTAACTGCCGGAACACAACAATGCTGAAAACATTGTTGTTATGGCTTCAGACTCAGATAAGATGGTGGTAGCTAGCCAGGCGGATTTACTACAAGTCCTACCACCTACCTATCTGTTACCTACACCTAATGCCCTGAACCTGAACCCTAGCAGCCCTTCTAAGGTATATAGACAACATTTAATAATTCTGAGACGGTTCGAAGTTCGCCGGGTTCGCTCGTCCATTTATGATGAATGATGAATAAAGCTTACATTTGTGAATATTATGTAAAAGTTAATGGAATGAAGTTTTAGATTAAACCCAAAATGTAACGCAAACTTTTCGTTGTACAACTTGAATTTTGACCCTATCGCTTTAACTTAAGCAAGATTCTGTTGAACTTGCCACTTGGAGGAGTTGGTAATACTTAAGTGCCAATCAGAAAGTTTGCGTCGTGCATACTGATGCCCTGGCAGTGAGCTCACTCCAGTCATTCTTGTTTACCAACCGTGTATCAATTAATAAACTAGTATCGCCTGCGGCATCACCCGCGTGGCTGTTGTTCCTTCTTCCTTAAAATAGTCCTTGAAAAAATGGGAATATTTGAAAAAAAAAGGTCATTTTCAAGTTAAACGTTGTTTCTCTGAACCTAAAAACATTTTGTATAAGTCATCATTTACGAACAAATTGTATGGTAGCAATCCTTATCGATTCCCGTCTGAGAATTCACTTGTGGCCGTGTTAATTTTTTCCAATATTTTTCTATTTAAAATTTACCATAAGTGTAAAAATAGCATTGAATAATGCAAAAATTACAAAATCATAAATTATTGGCAGTTGCATCTTAATCGATCGTTAAACACCTGAAAATATGTTTCTTTCGAATGCAAGGATATTCCTAGCATTGATGTGACAACGCTGGCCTACAGCGTATTAAAAATATAAAAGTATTGGAGAATTTCGACGGTGGTTCGCAGGTCTCGGTAGCTCAGCGGTTAGAGCATTGGACCGGATTTCCAAAGGTCGCGGGTTCGATTCCCGTCTGAGAATTCACTTGTGGCCGAGTTATTTTTTCCAATATTTTTCTATTTTAAATTTACCATAAATCCTTATCAACTCAGCCACATGACACCACGGTGATCGATCGATGGCTGATCGCGTGCCCGCGTGCCCGCATCCAGCGGCTTCGCGACCTTCACCAGATTGTCGGTCCACCTTTTTTTTATGAGTGGAAAATGCGTTACGCATACCTATGTCGCATGGGAGAGCAAACAAAAGGTTATGTGGGACTCTCCCGCCGATGGGCCTACACACTAAACACCACTCGCCGTGTCCTTCTTCCCATTATGTCTCAGCCATGGCCATCGTTGTAGCATTGGTCCTTAGCCTTAACTGGGTTGCTTGCCGAAGCAATCCCACCTCGGGATGCAGAAACTACTTCTGCCATCCCATGGGATTTCTCCCAAACGCCAGAAAGCGCACTGCACGGATGCGCACCAACCAGCTTGGGGTCCATAAACTTAAACGGCAGGGTCTCACAACCGAGCTCAGGATCCACATCGCCGATCCACCTTGTCGGGGGCCTATCACCGAAGAAACCTGAAATCGCGAAAACAATCATATGTTTGTCATAATTTTTAGTAAAATAATATTTAATGAAACAATTATGTTTTAGGGTTCCGTACCAAAAAGGTGAAACGGGAACCCTATTACTAAGACTCCGCTGTCCGTCCGTCCGTCTGACTATCTGTCGCCAGGCTGTATCTCATGAACCGTGATAGTTAGACAGTTGAAATTTTCACAGGTGATGTATTCTGTTGCCGCTATAACAACAAATACAAAAAAAAACAGAATAAAATAAATATTTAAGGGGCTCCCATACAACAAACATGATTGTTTTGCCGTTCTTATAGATAATGGTACAGAACGCTTCGTGCACGAGTCCGACTCGCGCTTGGGCGGATTTTATTTGGATTTATAATCGGTGTAGATCAAACCCCTAACCTCCAGAAACTAAATCAATGTGTCTGATTTTTTATTACCCTCAATCAGCATTTCTTCCTTGTTTTGTAAATATTTTGTAAAAATGAAATATTTGCATGCCTACAAAATAAAGGCAAATATGTAAGGTAGATCTAGTTAATTATGAATTTTTATTGTGTATTCTATTCTATTCCTGTTGCAAGACTCGGACATTATAACCACTTAGAAGACCTATTTAGCGCCTTCTACGCAGAGGTCCCGGATTCTACTCCCGGACAAAACAAATATTTGTGTGCATGAACTCGTCTATTTGTCACCTTTCACAGATGGACCGTGCACGAAACGACCGTGACCCGGATACGAAACCCGGAACTAAGCTACGAATGTTTATTCAAAGTGCCCGGCCACATCTGTGGTCCGCGGGACGCTTACACCGTCCCGTACAAATGGGACAGAATAAAAATCTTTCGCTTCCTGGAACGACACCGCTTTGTCACCGCGACCTACGGCAGCGAGCTAGGGAAGGTGAATTTCGTAATGACACTGATGCACTTTGGATAAATTTCGAAATCATTACTTAAAATTCAAAAGAATGCCATTCCAATCCAACCCCAAAAAGAAAAAGTGGATTCAGAAGGGGGTTGAAATCGCCTAGGGGTTTCTTTTGGATTTCTAATTGACGGAAGGATTTATTTATTAACAAAAACAATATAAAAAATATCTGGTACCTAATACTATTATTACATGATAAAAAAAGCCACTCCCATACCATATCAATTTGTAGGCATACAGTAACTTTTGTATTTTGAGCAGAATTGTAGTTTTTTAAGTTTTGTTTGTGTAGAAGAAGAAATTAAATATAACGATGTTATGGGATATCTTACGATAAAGAAAAAAATCACAGATAAAAATAAATAACTGCCGAAATTTTCAAAATAATATTCCTTCCCATTTTAGTTTTTCAAAAGTACAAGATGTGCACTGCAGACTCGTGGTCACACTGAGTGGTGAAACTGTTAAAATATAGGCCTCGTGGTCACACTATTAGTGTGAGGAATTGGGAAACGTTTATTCGAAAAGTGTTAAGGTTAAAGAAATAATTTATTATTCAAATGAAATACCTAATAATTTAACATACACATAATACACCAAGAGTTATTATACCTATTTAAAAAGTTGCCGACTATAAAAAACGCAAAACATCTATAATAACTCCAGGTTAGCTATGCGACCCTGGTATTGAGTATTTCTTGCGCAGTGGGTCTACAGGTAAGAAAAATTACCCGTGGACCATCAGGGATACAAACTGGTGGGTCCACGGGTAATAAGGGAAAGTATATTCATGTCGCATCTTTCGAAGAGAGTACAGATATATAGATCACTATAATTAATTCAGTCAAGTGTGATCTTCTGCAATGTTGTGTGACTACGATTAACATTTATTCCTGCTACTCACACCAGTGTGACAATCTGGCGTGTCCATGAGTCTGTTGGAAAGATGTGCAACGGCAGAAATTAAAAGATAATAATGTTTAAAACTGCATTGCATTCATATATCTTTATCGAGATGCACCTTTCCGCAGCGCGTGTGAGCGGGCTTTTTATTTGATTGCACCAGATCTGCGTGAGCGATGGCCAAATTATATTAAAACATTGCTCTTACCTGGACGGACGGACATCGCATCTTGTTTGTTGACCGATGACACGTACCATTCCATATAGCTACACATAGTTATACACCTACAATCCTTGCATAAGCTTTACGACTGTTTGGCGCAGGGGTACCAAACCCTCCTTCAACGCCAGAGGTCCCGTGTTCGATCCCCGGACAAGACAAATATTTGTGTGCATGAACATATCTATTTGTCTTGGTCTGGGTGTTTAATATGTATATTATGTATGTATTTATCTTGTATCCATAACACAAGTTCTTCATGAAACTTAACGTGGGTTAGATAATTGGTGTGCTTGTAAAAAAAAAATCAAAAAAGAAAAACGGACGATGACTTTGATTTGGATGAATGAATGAATCTCCCATACTTCTTTTATTTATTTAAGTTTTTTTTAATTTTATTTCGGAAGACCAACTTCTTAAAATATTACAATAGATTTTAACATAAAAATTGAGAGTCAATTACAGGTCTTCACCAATAGAGACAGTTTTAAAGTTAATGATAAGCACTTAATAGGCAAACACGCATTCCAGCAGATAAATTCATAATAACAAGACAGAGTATAAACAAACCAAATAAAAAAACAAGCAAAAAATTGATAAAGCTTACAGAGAATTATCATATAATCAAGATTTACAAATCAAATGAAAAACCTATCCATCAAAACACTCATTACTCATTAATCGCCTCACCGATGCAACGCTAGTATTATACAGATCAATGTCTAACTGTTTGGAAATTACGTTAAAGCAATTACTCGCACGCAAAAGGTATCAATTTTGGCGATAGTTTGAAGATGCAGAGGGTACGCATATAAGGGAGTTAGATCTAAGGGGTTTCCTTGGAGCTCTGAGGGAGATCTTAGAGAGAAGCCCAGGACAATCGACGACCCCAGAAGTCATTTTTAATAAGAGAGCTACATCCGAGATTTCGCGACGTTTTTCCAGCGGCAGCAAATGGTGTTTCTTACAAAAAGACAGGTAATGGGTGGACTCATAGTGTTCATTCGTACGAGAGCAGAGGTATTTAATGAATTTCCTTTGAATATTTTCGATGCGTGTTATGTTAGTTAGGTACCGAGGGCTCCAGACCTGCGACGCGTACTCCAGATGGCTTCGAACAAATGTACAATATAAAATCTTTAATGTTTTAGCGTATTTGAAGTCTCTAGAATTGGAGTTATTGGAGTGAAGGAAGTGCACACCAAGTTACTCATACAGACCAAGTTATGCTGGCGTCACCTAGAATATGAGTAGAGTCGTCAGGGCGACATGAGACTAGTTGCTTTTTTCTAGTATATTTTCTTGTTTAATATTTATCACATAAAAATGGCATTGTAAAATGCAAAATTAAAAAGTTATAATTAGATGGCTGCTTCATCTTAATCGATAGTCAAACATCTGTAAAGATGTTTCTTTCGAATGCGAGTATATTTCTCTCATTGATGAAGCGACGGTGGCCAACACCGTAGAACGGTGAATATACTAGAAAAATTCGACGTGTCCTCATAGGTCTCTGTATCATAATTGGTTAGTGCATTGGGCCGGACTCCCAAGGATGCGGGTTCGAATCCCGTCAGGGCGACATGAGACTAGTTGCTTTTTTCTAGTATATTTTCTTGTTTAATATTTATCACATGAGTAGAGTAGTTTGAGTTTCATGCGACTGTTCAGATGTTTGGATGTTTCTTTTTCTTTCACGCAAAAACTATGTACTTAAGCGATTTGAATGAAATTTAGCACACAGATAGCCTGAATTAAAATATATCCTGATATTCCAATGGGAATGGAAAACACGCGGATGAAACCACTGGATGCCGCTAGTAAGTACTTCTTCTGCTTAGCATGTCGATGGCAGACACTAAAGAATGGATAAAACGCGCACTACTTTCCGAAACATTCTGATGCGATATCACGACACACAAGGCATATGGATAGATTGTTATTGCCGAATTGTAGACTTGATCTATTTAAACGTAATTGTTATTGTCAAGCTATATTAATATTTAACAAACTGCCTTATGATATTAAGCAATTGCCATTTAGAATATTTAAGCGAAAGCTATCGGTGTGGCATTGCTTCTATAGCGTTAAAGAATATTTCGAATGGAAAAATTAAGAAAAGTTGTTCATAATTATGACATGAATCCCTATGACATTTAATACAATGTTTAAATTTTTTTTTGTATGTGCGTTTTTATATATTATTAATTCATATTGACATTTAATAGAAGATTTTAGAATTTGTAAATTGACATGACTGTAATTATTATTTTGACATAAATACTATTTTGACATTAATATTAAGTGTTTAGTTTTGATTATTATTAATTTGTTCAAAACCGTCATACAATTATATAATTTAAATAAATATAGCCACTACAAGCATAGTTAGACATTTAATATTTTACTAAAAATCAGCAAGTAGTTTTTTTTCCCTGGTGTTGTTTTGTTTTATAACTTGTAAGTTGTAAACAATATTTGCATGCCTGTGTTATGGGTCAAATATGTGAAACTTTAATGAATTGTGACATCAATTGTACCATGGATGTGGCAAATAAATGATTTCTATTTCTATTTCTATTTCTATAACATTTCAAAAATATATAATGCAAATTTTCCTATGCATAATAAAACTAGATGTTAAAATACGAGGCACGTATTTTTTATTTTTATTATTAGCATTATATTTGTGTATTAAATCCGTATTTCAAAACTGGCTCATTCTAAAAGAGCGTAAGTGCGTTCTCAGGAAGATAAATTGGTAAGGCTGTTGCTTATTTCGGATTTAAAAAAAAAACTGACTTAATGGTTTCTATTAGTGATGTGACAGTGGCAGTGGCAGAACTTAAATATCGATAACTGCGCTAAAGTTGTAATTTTCGTTATTAAACCAAAACATGTTTTAAAGATTAACACTTTGGTTAAGATAAATAAAAACATAACAAAAAAAAATATAAATTGAAATTTATACGCAAAAATTCGCTTTCATTCGAACAATATAATCATTTTGGGTATTTAGAATTGAAATGTTTATCAAACCATATTCAAATTTAAGGTCTGGTATTTCATTGGTGGAACAAAAAAGAACCACTTCGTTAAACACACACAAATTTCTGGCCCGTGTGGTCCACCTGCCTGGTGTCGCGTGATGGTTTACCTAGCAAACATAAAATGTAAATCTATTCAGCAATAATCATAAAAACAATGTATTCCAAAAAACTCAAAACAATCACAAACTGTTTTTTCATGAGGTTTTTATTGGCATTATGTAAATTAGAAAATATAGAATATCGATATCTTAGATTTTGATCACTCTTTCACTACTTGAATTGACTGTCATTGTCAACTCAGCCAGAGAGAACCCTTTTTTTTATATTAGACAGAAATGCAAAGGAATGACGGGATCAAATGCCTGACTTTCTCGATTTGGACTACATTTTAGTTTTTATTTAATATCTCACAAATTACCGATCAGAAAATTCTAAAATAAAAACTGTGAGCTTATGAAACTAAAACCTCGAAATGGTTTTTTTATTTTAGTGCTTTATAGAAAATGAAATGTTGTCCATTTAGCCACTTTGACAGCCTTCTCGGATGCTGTCATGAGGTCCTCTTGCGTGCAGGTGTCGGGACACGCAGGGCACTTTGTTAAGAGAGAGATATATATATATATATATAAGCACATATTTATATTTATTCGTGATCACTTGATATCAACTCGCCGCCTCTGAATTGTGAATGACTACAAAAATTGAACTCCCATTAGACATTGTATAACAATAACAATTCTAAATACACGTAACAATAACAAGTTCTACATGCTAACTAACTTCAACTTAATACAAGTGGTCCGCACAATAAAACTGATTCGAATCTGAACTAGTTCCAACTTGCGATCAATTTCAGATAGCTCGGAACTGTATTATTCCTGCAACTGTTTAATTTGTCAGTTACAGTACCACTGCGAGGCAATTTGACTTATAACCGAGTTTCAAGTTATTTAAATTAATATTAAATATGGTTTTTAAGTTACTTAAATACTTATCAGTAGTAAATAAATTGGGCATTCTGGCTCACAACAATTGAGTCCTGAACGCTCGCCCAGGCTCGCTACGTCGCTGCTCCGCGCGACGACGGACTCAATTGTTGCGAGCCAAAATGCCCAATTCATTTAATGTCGTGAAAATATGCTTTTACGCTTTTGACTGTATTTAAATATCAGTTTGATTGATAAGACTTAATTCAGTGAACCGATTTATCAGACATGAGATTATTTATATATAAAGACTATGTCATATTAGGCTCATTTTCATATAACACATGAAACATTACGGTTAGATTTAACGTTAACATGAAATTCATAAAACAAAAAGAATCAATAAAATTAGAATGTATATGTCCCCCACCTTCAAACGGGTCTAAGCGACATGGTAACTTATTGCCGAACACTATACGGTGTATTGTCTGTGGCCCATCAAACTGTGGAAAGACAAATTTAGTAATCAGTTTATTGTTACATAAAGATGGCCCGCGTTTTAGGAATCTGTATGTTTATTCAAAATCTTTATACCAAGCTAAATATTTATATTTGGAGAAAGTTTTAGATATGGTTCCTGGTACATCGTTGCATAAATACAATCACAACAGGGACATTTTGAGTCCACATGAAGCTTTGCCAGATTCTATTATAGTTTTTGATGATGTTGCTTGTGAAAATCAAAACAACATAAGAGATTATTTTGCAATGGGACGTCATAAGAACATTGATTGTTTTTATATTAATCAGACTTATACCAAAATCCCCAAACAATTAGTAAGGGACAATTCAAATCTAATAATATTATTTAAACAGGATGACATCAATTTGAAACACGTTTATGATGAGCATGTTGGATCTGATATGTCATGGTCTAAGTTTCGTGAACTATGCTCCGCTGTTTGGAAGAAACCATTCAGCTACCTAGTGATTAATAAGGATTGTGAGAGAAACAATGGATGCTACAGGTCAACATTTGACACGTTTGTTGTGGTGGACTAACATACAAAATGAGATGTTTAATGATATATTAATCATTGTTACTTGAGACTTGAAAGCGAACGTATCCTTTATAATGGAAAAAAAGCTTAAAGAACAAATTGTTAAGTCCGCAGCAGCTGTTAAAAGAAAAGTTGAAATAATAAAAGATGTAAAGCATGCAAATAACACAGTGTTGGAAAAAATATTTAAACCCATCGTAGATCCTCTTACCTTATTAGCAAACAATAATGTAAATAAACATCTCAAGGAAGAGGCTCATGAACCGTTGATGAAAAAAAATAAAAATGATGATCATCTTACGTCTTGTACTTCCGAAGAAGATTACAGCGAATTTATGAGTGAAGACGAAGGTGGTTCTGAAAGTGAACGCGAGAAAGTTAAAGGTTATAATAAAACTCTTGTCGTATCACCTTCTGACAAATTCAACGTGAGCGACGGATCCTTCAAATCTTTGCAGTCATCACCAAGTGTTAAGAATCAATCATCATGGTCTACATCATCTGAAGCAATGGATGAC
The DNA here is from genome assembly GCA_910589605.1 of Chrysoteuchia culmella. Lineage (NCBI taxonomy): Eukaryota > Metazoa > Arthropoda > Insecta > Lepidoptera > Crambidae > Chrysoteuchia > Chrysoteuchia culmella. The sequence continues at coordinate 906,015 of OU342659.1, read as the reverse complement.
ATACCGTTTGGTGTAAGAAATGAACGTGGAAAATTAATGCTTGGCAAAACCCGTGTTTTTGACGACGGCAAATACTTAAAAATCGGAACACTAACTTTTGATAAAACAGTAGGGTTAAAAGAACTACTGTTTAAAAAGAAACCCAATTTAGAGGTGGTCACTGACAACGATTTACTAAATTATAAAACCATTTTAATAGAAACGAATGCACATCGACGTAACTTCGAGTCATCAAAACCAATAAACAGCAACAAAGGGTTTAAATATAATAATGTTATTAAGCCTTTGTTCAAGTTCTCTCGAAATGTCTCCTCAAGCCTGGAAAGTATTCCAACAGGAAAAGGTATTCCACTATTGAAAAAAGTAAAAGAAAATACAGATTATGTTTACTGGGATGACCCAAACGAGTTAATAGAACGATTAAAATTACTATTAGCATCGTGGGCAGCAGGGAACAATGGAGTAGGTAATGAAATCATTGCTATTGTAGAAGAATTATATGAAGCTGGTATTATAAATGTAGAACTTAAAGAGCTTCCATCAGGACGACTGCGCAGTATGATTTCAGTCGTTGACTCATCTAGACTGCAATGAATATAGATAAATTTGGTCATCACGTTCATAAACGTTTACGGTTATTAGAATTTGTGGATACTTTAAACGATACGTTAGTGAAATCGGACGCTGGACACTACGATTTGAAATTGTCTAAATTAAAAGGTCTTTCACCACCAAACGAAGACGATGAAGCAGTGAACAAAGCTTATGTGGATAAAATCGAACAAGACTTAAGGAATGAATTTAAAAAAAATCAGAGTGATGTAAAACTGTACCTACAGAATTTGGAAAAACTAACATCAGACCGCTTATTAAAGAACATTTATTCAAAAGCTGAAGTAGATACTTTGATTAAGCTTAAATTAAATCAAAAATGAGTAAAAGAGACATAGTTAATGAAATTCATAAAGCAGCAAGAAGGAATTTTCCTCGGCGAATGACTATCATAAAAGGATTAGATGACTTATGGCAAGCTGATCTTATGGATTTTCAAAAATATTCACATTTCAACAAGGGGTACAAATATGTTTTGGTTGTTATCGATACATTATCAAAATACGTATGGGTAAATCCCGTAAAATCAAAAGACAAAAATAGCGTGACTAAAGCAATGCATATGATATTATCTTGTTCATCAAGAAAACCCAATAATTTACAAACTGATCTTGGCAAAGAATTTTATAATGACGTTTTTCAAAAGTTGATGAGAACGTATGATATAAATCATTATTCCACTCACTCTGTTAAAAAAGCTGCTATTGTAGAACGAGTAATTCGTACAATAAAAGGTCACCTTTACAAACTCTTTAGTTTATATGGCTCTTACCAATGGCTAGGACCTAACTTAAACTCAGTAGTAGAAAAATACAATAACTCTACTCACCGTATTACTAAATACAAACCTATTGATGTGAATAAAGCAAACCAGGTGGAAGTTAGATCTAACATTATGCAAACACGAATATCTAGTACTAGCAGATATCCCAAGTTTCGCATTAATGATAGTGTTCGTATTAGCAAATTTAAGGGGGATTTTTACAAAGGCTATACACCTAATTGGTCGACAGAAATTTTTAATATAGTCAAGGTTAACGATACAAACCCACCTACATATATTTTAGAAGATAAACATAAACAGTTAATTTTAGGCTCGTTCTACGAACACGAACTGCAAAGAACAAAATTTCCTGACCTTTATCTCATAGAGAAAGTTATTAAAAGAAAAGGTAACAAAGTTTTTGTTAAGTGGTTAGGTCTCAGTAAGGAAGAAAACAGTTGGGTTGATAAGAGTGCATTACTTTTGTAATATAAATTGTGTGTCTGATGAAAATTATTCATTTAAGAAAGATCGATGAAGCAGGGTAGAGGTTTTTTAAATAACCTTATTAATAGTTTACCAATCGAGCTACATATTCCTGGTTATCAATTTTGTGGTCCGGGAACTAAACTTCAGAAGCGTTTACTAAAAGGTGATCGTGGTATAAATCAATTGGATGAAGCTTGTATGTATCACGACATTGCTTATAACAACAAAGACTTAAACATTCGACATAAAGCGGATTTAGAGCTTTTGAATATGGCCAAGAGAAGACTACAGTCGAGCGATGCTGGGAAAGGTGAAAAAATTGCATCTTGGATAGTAAAAAATGCAATGAAAGCAAAAATCAAAGCTGGTGCTGGGATACGTCCATTTATGTCAATTGTGAAAAAATTACAATCTCAATTGAAGAAGTTAAAATCTAAAGATAATCGCACAGCTATAAATTTTGCGTATGCTTCTGCAAAAAAATTATTTAAAAACAAAAAAGGAATACGTTTACCACGATGTATTCCTATTCCAAAAACTGGGGGATTTTTACCTCTCATTCCAATTTTTGCCGGTTTGTCAGCCCTTGGTTCTCTCGCTGGCGGTGCGGCAGGTATAGCAAAAGCTGTTAATGATTCCAAGGTTGCTCAGAAAAACCTACAAGAATCTGTACGACATAACAAGGCAATGGAAGCAGTCGCTCTGGGAAAAGGGATGTATATTAAGCCTCATAAAAGAGGATCTGGACTATACTTGAATTCTTCAAAAAACTAAACAAAGGGCTACCCAAACGCCCCCTTACAAATCTAGACATTTTAAAGCACGCAACTACAATTCCATATTTTCGAGGAGTATTTATGAGAGATTCACTTCCCTCAAAACCAAGAAAAATTGAGTGTGCTATATTGAACCTAGATAGTTCTGAAAATCCTGGAACACATTGGGTAGCCTATGTAAAACAGAATGATTACTGTGAATATTTTGATAGTTTTGGTGACTTAAAACCTCCATTAGAATTGATAAAATATTTAAGGAACATGTCAATAACTTACAATTATGTACGGTATCAAAAGTTTGGTACTATAAATTGCGGTCATCTGTGTTTAAATTTTTTAAAGAAGTATTGGAAACAACATTTATATTAAGAGTTAAGTAATAAAATTTATCAGTATAAACATGTCTTTCACTGTGTCGATAACCGGCAGCGGAGCCTCTTTGATAACAAATTACTCTCCTACAATACAATTAGACGGAGAGTATGAGTGCGGTTTATTATATTTTTCAACATTCAATTCCATCCCTAATATAGATGGAAGAAACAATAAATTTTATTATGGTAAAGATGGCGTGATAAAAATACCAGAAGGGTCCTATGAACTTCAAGATATTTGTGACTATCTTAAGAGCAATATCAAAAATGTTGTGCTGAGATTGACCGCAAATAACAACACATTGAAAACAAATATTTTTTGTTCAGAAGAAGTTCACTTCAATAAAAATGAGTCGTTGGGTAAAATTTTGGGTTTTGGAATGGAGACAATAAAAGCTAATATAAATACAGAGTCTAGATATCCTGTCAGCATTTTATCGACAACTATCGTGCGCATCGAATGTGATGTAATCAGTGGATCATTTGTGAATGGAAAAGCTAGCCACATAATTTACGAATTCGCACCTAACGTACCACCCGGTTATAGAATAATTGAAATACCTAAGAATTTAATTTATTTTCCCGTCAATCAAAGTTCAATAAGTGCTATTAATATAAGACTATTAGACGCTGATAATAATCAAATTAACTTACGCGGTGAGGAAGTGCAGCTATATTTACACTTTAAAAAGACATGCTGACTTTCAATAAAAACCAAAATATTCCACGAACTCAAGTCAGTTCTAAGAGATCATCTCATAAGGGAGCACCAGTTCGATCAACAAAGAAATTAACAAAAAGCAATAAAGACTTTTTGAAATCACTGGGATTGATAAAATGAATTTTTTAAACATAACTCAACCTGCCTCGTGCGATAACAGTATCGAAAGTTTTGAATATCATTCGTATAAACCATACGTGACAAGTTTCAACAAGAATGATGAAATACGGATACCGATAAATCAGCAAGATCTCTACGTATTGCCTTCACTAAGCAGTTTGTATATTGAAGGAAGAGTGAATGTGTATAAGAACGCAAAAGAAAAAGAACGAGTAACGAGTGTGCATTTTGTTAATAACCCTGCACTATTTTTATTTCAAGATATTCGATACGAAATAAACGGAGTAGAAATAGATAGAATAAAAAATGCAGGCGTTACAACCACAATGAAATCGTATTTATCGTTGAACGATAACGAATCTAAATGCGCACGAGTTTGGGGTTGGTCTCCAACAGGCACTACAACTGACAGCAGTGGAGTATTCTCCGCTTGTATACCACTAAATAAAGTGATGGGTTTTGCTGAAGATTATAATAAAATTATAATGAACTGTAAACATGAATTAGTTCTTTTGAGAAGTAATACTAATCTCAATACCTTAAAATTAAATGCAGGTGAAGTTGTGGATGATATCACAATAAATAAAATTACTTGGCGAGTGCCTCATGTTAAAGTTTCAGATCGAGAAAGAATAAGTTTGCTTAAGCATTTAGAAAAAGATCGCCCAATAACAGTCGCATTTCGTAATTGGGACTTATATGAGTATCCATTACTTCCCAAAACACGTAAACATACCTGGTCTATTAAAACATCCTCACAGATAGAGAAACCACGGTTCGTCGTAATTGCTTTTCAAACGAACCGTAAACATAATGCAACATTATCAATGGCAGAGTTTGACCATTGCCATATACGTGATGTTAAAGTTTTTCTAAATTCTTCATATTACCCTTATGAAAGTCTGAACATTAGTTTCGCTGACAACAAATATACTTTAATATACGAACAGTACGTTAGGTTCCAGCAGTCTTATCACGGACGTCGAGCTGAACCGTTGTTGAGTATAAAAGAATTTAAAGAAACTGCTCCAATGTTCGTGATTGACTGTTCTCGCCAACACGAAGCTTTAAAGGGATCCATTGACGTGCGAGTCGAAATCGAAGCTGATCAAGAAATACCTGATCAGACCGCTGCTTACTGTTTGATTCTGAACGATTGTATTTTTGAATATAAGCCTTTGAGCAATATCGTAAAGAAACTATCATGAATAGCAATACAATAGTCGTGGATGTACAAGGGTTCAAAGATTTAAAAAATAAATTTATTTTGAAAGAATTAGTCATAGGCACATCAGAACACACTCAAATTTTTTTGATAAAACCTCCTTACCCATTCTCTACCCTGACACTTGAAGAAAGAAAACATGTATGGTGGATAGAAAGAAATCGAGGATATCGATGGAGCGAGGGATATATTGACTACAGGGAATTCAGAAGACTTATTAAACCTTACTTGAATAAACACGAGATAATAGTGAAAGGAGAAGAAAAAGTTCAATGGGTGCGAGAATTATGTGGTCATGAAAATGTTTTAGATATAAGTAACAAAGGTATACCTAATCTAGAAACTCTAAGTAATCTTTACTGTAAAGATATGTTTGCATACAATTGTTTTAACCATATGAAATACTGTGCTTTGAAAAATGTTATTTGTATAAGGAAATGGTTATTAGAGAATAAAATATCAATGTATGATTATTTTAAAAAATAAATAAGTGTACATTTAAAACTTTTTTCATTTACCTACCTGAATACCTTTAATAGAGAAATAAAACAACATGATTAATTCCCTTAAAATTTAATTATAAAAAAAAAAATTGTGACATTCTTATTTAATAAACCCTTAATTAATATAGTAAAAACGTTATTACATTTATGATAATACTAAAGATTATAATTATGTTTGTAGGTATTTTTTTTAAATGTATCTCTTTATAGGTTTATAAGTAACTTGAGATGTTACGCATAAAACCTACATGAGAACTTTGATTTACAAAAATAAGTTGATTCATAGCCTTAAAAACTATAGCTATAACCACATATTTTTTTTGATATATTGTTTATGAGGTTTTCCGCCTGGTCCATAATCTGGTCCATGTCTTCCGACACCACATATTGCGCAGATAGTAGGGCATCCTCTGGCGAGTCACCTTCACCCAGCATTTCATGCTCGAAGTCTATTATCTCAATCTTGATGAGACGTCGTCCTTTCTTCGGCGGACTTTTTATCACGAACGACTGCTGGGTGTTGTGTAAGTGCTTGAGGAAGGACGATCTCTTCTTTCGTTTCCTCTTCTGCTTGTTTTCCATCGCCTTTCGGATTTTGAGCTCCAACGGCGTTTCTTCGTGTTGTGGCTCTACAACCCAAGGAGGGAACATCTGTGTCCATCCTTCGAGCGGGTCCTGCGCGTCTTGTAAGACCGGAGATGGTGAGCGTAAGTCTTCGACGAGATTCTCGGTGTTCACTGACATATCCTGAAATGAATAATATGAGACATATATTTAAAAGCGAACAGTTTCCTATATTTAGTTGGTAAATACATTCAACTTATATTTTAAAAGCAACTTACCATATTTGATGTTCTTATGAAAATAAATTAAGATTTGCAGTTAACACGAATATTTATACCTTTGCTTTGTGATCGTGTGAGTATGTAACCTACAGCTGACACAGCTCCTAAAATTAGACGAGTTAGAACTTGCTCCTGATGTCGATACCTTATGTTATGGTGTGAGTTTTATGTAAGTGGAAACGTATTGCTGACAAAGCGGCAAACGCGTGCCGCGATGCATTCAGAATCAGACAAGTTAGGACTTGTTTCTTGTCATTTATATTTTATAAATTCTCAGTGATCGGTGGCTATGAAGTAAAATGGTGAGAGGAAACTAGATTCAGAATAAAACAACAACTTTCATACATACAATTTATTTTAAGTAGGTATTTTTTACCTATACGTACTAGGTACAATTATATTATGAAAAAACTTTTTTTTTTTTGTCATAATTGTAGGGTCTAAAATTTTTATTTCTTTATTTATTTAATAATTACAAGGATACTCCCATTTACCATCTATATAAACATTACAAAATAAACTACATTTATTAAACTAATCATACATATTGATAATTATACCTACCACTTAATTAACATAATAATAGTATTAAAAAACTAACTTTAAAACATTTAACAAACTCTATTATTTTTTCAACCAGTCCAACCAAACAGAAAAACTCAGAATAAGCTTGATTTATGTCCCCAGGACAAAGTAGATATTTTATCTTTAAGTATAATGCGTTTATCATCATGTGAAGATAGAGCAACTTTACTAACGGCTTGCGTAAAAATCTCATGTTTCAAAGACTTAAATAATACATTTGTCTTCCTAAGTGCCTTATTAAGCAGTAGTACCTTATTATAATCTTTAAAATCGATTTTTTTAACTACAGATTTTTTAATCCCTTTTGCCTTTTTTATCTCTTGGTCTTGAGTTTTTACACAATATAACTTAGATCTCAAACCCACAAATTCAACGATAAGTTGCCCTCCCATCTCATCTTTAAATAATCCAGGGACCTTTTTGTTTCTCGGAACTATATTAAACTGATTATTTTCCGTGTAATTGCTCGTGTCAAAGTACTGTTGAAAATTGGATCTTATGTCTTCGTAAATGTCCGTTGCCTCGATAGAGTACAACAAACTATCAGTATCGGTGTAGCATAATTTTAAATTGGAACCATAAAACGGTTTTGTAATAGAGTAGTGAAAATCATACATGTGATTTTTTGATATTTCTAGAACAGTGAATCCTATGTAAATAGGTTTATCTAAAATAACTGACTCTGGTTTCATTTGCACAGCTACAAAGTTTTCTGTGAAAACCGTACAGCTATGAAAATTCGGCCTTGAAATTAATTGCTCGGCAGTATAACATTTTTTTGTTTTATTTCTGATGTCATTCCACTGATTGACTAAATGAACGCTCAATCTTTTTTCGGTATCCTCTAAAGTTTTCCCAAAAATGCTGTTATTTAATAATTTGAAAAAGTCCTGTTCAAATGTTGATTTAGCCTTTTGACGCAATTCAGTATTCAAATCTATATATTGCTTAAGAAATGGGCTTTGTTTGAATTTAATTACTCTATGAATTTTTTTCAACAATAAACCATGTTTTAAGCACGTTTTTAAGTGCACGTAGTGAATTACGTAATAAAATTTATCGTACAAATTTGGAATCAATTTAGAGTTTTTAGAATTGGGTGGTGTAAATTTCTGGGCACAAAAAGGTAAGTCATTGTGCAAGTCGTGTAGATTCTCTGGGTACTCTAAATCTACTTCTAAGATATAACCAAACTCTGAATCATTAGGTATATGAAGAACATTAAGTTCACTAATTTCCGTTTGGCTAATGAGCTCGAAATTTGAATAAGGCAAATAAGAACACATTGCATAACCATATAAGTTATTACAATCAATGTACAGTAAATAGTTATCAGGCATATACGGATCGTAATTCGATATGTACTTGTTATTCGCCTTAGCGTATCTCGTAGAGCACAAACACACACCACCACGGATTCCTTTTTGAATCATACGTAAAATTTCTAGATTTTCAATAAGTTCCAATTTAACTTTAGTTTTAAGTAACATTGCGTCAAAACTTAGGCCAGGTGCCGTCATATAAAATGCAGGATCTAATTTGTAATTAATTTTACAAGTTCTACGAAAGTTTTCAAAAACATCTGCAAGTAAAATGACATCAGTTTTAAGATATAAATCAGTATTTTCGCCTAGATTTTTTAAATTGAACGTTTTCCAAACACATTGAGCGTGACAATAATCTGACTCTGAAACAATTTCATCGGTTAAACTACTATAAAAACATTTTCGTGGTGGTAACCTGTCTTCTTCAAAGCATTTCCAATTTGTCATGTACTCATAAGGATACACACCTTTACGTCTTAGTAAATCAAAATGTTCCGTTTTATGGAAAAAGTGAGGTAAGTGAAAAAAATCATTTTTATTCAAATTTCCTGCAAGCTTTTCTAAGCTAGTACCTAAAAATTTGAATGAATCTACAAATCTAACTGGCATGTATTCCTCACGTCCTACACTAAAAAACTTTGTAAAGGATATGTAGTTTTCCTTATTTTTTGCTATAACTTTAATGTTACCCGGTGTCGCTCCTAACTGTCGAATAAATAAATGGCTATCATACCCGGATAAATTATGAAAAAATACCGGAATGAATTTTGGTACACAATATTGTAAGTTGCAATAAGAATGTGCTGCACCACGATATTTTCCTGTCAAATGACAATGATCTCTAACTTTATCGTCGAACAATAACTGATCACAAAGGAAACAATATTTTGAATCATCAAAGCTCTTTTGCTCATAGGATGTAAGTGACGTCATTGGAATCGGTTCTTTTAAAATCTTGTGTATATTAGTTATATCTTCGCCAAGATATTCAAGAAACTTTTCTACACAATCCTGACCACGATATGACACGTATTTATTTTGAGAGCTATCATATGAACAAACAACGTAGTATGCAAATGCGGCGGGTAAATGTTTTTGTAAAACGCATGTATTATTCGAAACTAATCCATCACTACTTGATTGAGGCACTAATAAGGATTCGAAATCCGCATATATAACAAATGGCATATCTTGCATTCTTTCGAAATGTTTAAATTGAATAACAGTGCCTGGATCAGGCAACACTGTCCGGACACCGCTACAAATATGAGTATTCAAATTTTGTTTGCTATTAAAAAATATCATACAATCGTCACAAAAGTATATTTTTCCGTGATGTTTTGTTAACTGAGGTCTAAGTAATCTGCTTAAATTTTTTATCAAACAATAATGTTTAAATTCACCTTTTTCTAATAGTAATAAGTTAACATGATGTTTCCTTTTGCTCTGCGTTTTATAGAGGGGCCCAACAATGTTAGACTTGTTTGCAAGACCGTACACATTAACGCTGATTTGGTGGTTATTTTTCTCGAAAATCCTAATATCTGAAAATCCAACTGGATGCATCATATTTTGAATATTCAGAACATTCTCAAAGTGAGGATATGAAGATGTTCGGTGTGCATTGTTCTTAGCTGGAAACAATGCGGCTACTATACACCATAAAAAGCAGAAGGAGTCATTATTTTGTATGTTAATGCATGCATGCTTTAGTTTTAAATTTCGCGGCAAATCAATGAACCGGGCGGCTCTCAATGGATTATATTTGTTAACATTAACCTCTAAGTATAAATTTCTTACAAAAGACCAACCGCTATCTTTTTCCTCAAATTCGTCAATGCTTGTTACAATAGAGCTGACAATTTTTGAAAACAGATCATTAAAATCGTAATTATGGTGTAACACCACATTTTGACCAAAAGCAAATGATTTTATTTCACTAGTGCTAGTTTTCGGTAACTTAAACTCGGCGAAAAATTCAAAATTAACCTTAATAGAACTATAGGTTGCCTGTCTTGCAGCTAATAAGTTATGCACGCGAGAGCGAACCTGAGATAGGAACTCAGCCGGCGGACACAAGCTGACGTCATTCGTGTCGTCACCGCTATCAGCCGTCGCCGGCGCCCGAACCCTGTACGATGCGATCCGACTTCGGAATGCACTGCTTATTTTTTCAATTCCGTCACTTATTTCGATGGAACTGTTATTTTTATGGATATTACTCCGCAAATGGGCTGAGAATGCTTTACTTTTAACGGATATGTCACAAACTGTGCAATACACTGTTTTGCTTGCCATAATAAAAGCGAACTATTATCCTAAGCTGCTAAAGTTTTTAAATCGGTGATATTTTATTGAATGGACTGGTTGGATAGGTATAATAATTCCTACACAAATTTGTAAGTACTAAAAATGTACAAAATGTATTAATAATTATTTAAATATTTTATAGGAATAGAGTTTAACTTATAATAAGTAAAATTGTTTGTTATTTATTCATATTTTTATTTTATTTTATTTATTTAGTAAAATACCTATAACGAAATGACTATACTAACATTAAAGATATCTTAAAAATATAATCATTATCATACAAAACACATAAAATATAAAAGTAAATAAAAAATCCTATTACTAAGTATTACTTTTTCTTAATGGTAAAAAATTTACCCTCCTCCGTAATTTTTTTTTTGCAGAGCTTGAGCGCCTCCTTTAGTGGAATCAGCTCTGGAGCATCGGAATCTGCTTGGTATTTCAATGATATTACCGCCTGTTCCCAACGATCTTTCGGCTCCACCTTCAATATCTCCTTGGTGTTGTATACCTTTATTTCTATGTAAACGTCACCGTCTCTCTGGGTGGTGCGACGCAGGACCCCGTCGGCGACACGCCGCGACAAAGACGACTGCAAGGGCTGGGTCTCACTGCCTCGTCGTCGAACCACCGCCTCTTCCTCACTATCTGAGTCAATTTGCCACCCAGTTGACTTTGTAACAGCCGATTTTTTTGACGTTGGCGCCTTCCTTTTTACCGCTTTGGCAGGTTTCGGCTCTTTCTTGGAACTGCAGAAAAATAAAAGAAAACTATGTATTGAACGATCAATGATATTACACATAATATCCTATAATTAAAAAAAAAGTGTAAGCACCTACATCAAGATTACATGTTGAATAAACTAGTCATAAAAGAGTAAAGGAAAAAAAAATAAGTATCTAAGTAATTGATTATAAGATTAAGATAATCTTTTTAAAGTTGAAACTCTAGCGTTATTATTATCATTACCTAACAATCTAAGACTTAAGTTTTAAAGAGAAAATATGTTTTTTTTAATATATAATAACTGGGCAGACATTTGTTTAATTAATACTTACGTTACTTTGGAAGTCGTTTCCTCATCGCCGCCGTCCGAATCGACGAAATCTTCTACGACCAGTTTTCTAGCGCCTTTGCTGCGCTTATTGTTGTAGTATTCTGAGTCCGACCTGGAAGTTATTATTACACACATTAGATAAAGCTAAAAATAATTTACAAGAATTTAAGATACAATTTACTCTCAAAGTATTTTAGATTCGGTAAAAAATTATTCCCGTTTTACGTTTGAAACTTAAATTGGACAGAAGTTTGTAAATATTATGCAAACGTTACCAACGCGTTTGAGTTAGAAAAGTCTTGACAGATATATCATAAAGCTCTTAACGCAAACACGATAGTAATTTTAGCACATTTACAAACTTACCTTTATCGGATTAGTTAGTATTCACCACTAAGAAGATCATTTAGTAAAATAACAACTTACGAACATTATTGTAACAGCACGGATCTTCGTTTTGCTGGTGTGAGTTGTACGGTGAGCTTGCGGTGATGGCAGAGCTGGCTGATGGACAGTTAAGTGTCTGGGCGAGCAGGGCGCTGGGCGTGGGCCGGCAGAGTGCTTTCGCAGAGAGAGGATGAAGCAGTTGGCTGACTGGCGAACCGCTGGCTGGTGACGGAGAGGCAGAGTGTCTTCGCTAATAGTGACGGAGCAGCACTACAATTTGTGACACTTATTGATCGGAAATCGTTTTAAATAGGTTGTTTTTGCTGAATCTTCAATAATTTCTTAACCAGGGGTGAAAAACATTTTATTACATTCGTGTGTTTATTATTTGAAAAATCCTTAGTTTAATAGTAAATGATATTGTAGGTAAAAATTTAAAGAACTTTTTGTTTTTATTTTTATAATAAATATTTAATTTGATGAAGCACTACAACAAATAAATAAAGAACTGAACCTGGAAACAATTTACGTACCTACAGGGGCTTTTAAGTTGAACTTCAAACTAATTTTGTTCCGGATAACCTAATTCCAAATTGCTTTTAAAATATAATTGTTTAAATATAAACCTGTAATAGTTTACAACCACTGATTACCAAAGTTAATTGTAATTATCATTTGAAAAACAAAAGTATCGCATTGCGGAAATCGCTTCACTTTAAAGCGGTAAAATTGACACTCAAATGTACCGAAAAATGTAGGGGAGACCGGGCAAAAAGGAAACTCACTCGCGTTTCTTGTAAATAATCAAGTTTTGTGATTATAAATTATGAGTTGATAACAAGTTAAAACAGTATTTTCAACTATGAAATTTAAATACTGTGGGCAATCCTCCGTCGATCCTGTTTTAGATAAAAATTAAATTTTATTAATGGCAAACCGATCCCGACATAATAAGACTACTAAACAGAATATACTTCGAAAAATGAGGATATTATTTATTATTCCTAATTACCAAATATCTTAGTATCCATAACACAAGTTCTTCATGAAACTTAACGTGGGCTAGATAATTGGTGTGATTGTATGCAATTAATTATTTATTTTATTATTTATTATTTATAGCATATATTTTTATTACAGATGTAGTTTACTGATTTTAATAACGGTTTGAATTTCTTTATATGATTTTGCCTTAATCTACCCAGCCTACTATAAAAGTTGAAGTAATGTAGAGGTGAACGCAAGGTAGACTTTGCTGTTTGACCTTGAGTGCGCTCTTGTGTCAATCGTTATAACAATGAGTTACATATTGCAAGTACCTATCTTATTTCAACAATCACTGTCGTCTGGTGATAATGACCATCTAATCGAGTGGTAATAATTCACTGACAAATAGGTTTACTTATCTATAACGTAGAACTAATAATTTAAGAATGGTAATCATTACTTCGTCGTCTCAGCCACATGACATGGGACAGCCTTCTGGGTGGGTATAGGCTTAATCATTTCTCACTTACCTATTATTTAAATGAAATATTTTACCTACACATAGAACTTGCATATGCAAAGTAATTAAGCTTAAATTATATTCAACGATAAGATAGCCAGTTCCTCTGTGGTTAAGGGAGAAACGCGATTCCACCTTCTGTCTTATCGTAACTTAAAAACAGTAAAACCTGACATGCAGTTGACTGTATATTACATTGTTTATAAGACGCATTCGTAATTTTCGCTGATCCTGAATTTCTTCGTTACTTGACGACGATTACGTAGCGATGTTATTGTGTCGCTACAACTAATATAAAGAACACATCTCACTACATTTGTATGTTTGTTTATTTGTAACAGTGCAATAACAATAATAAATAATTTGATGAAATTACCAGGGTAAAAATCTTTATTTGATTAAAATACTTAAATAAAGTTACTTAAAGATAACACTGGACTTACTAGATCCTTAGTTAAAAAATGCGTTGTGTTTTTGTATGTGTAATGCTTGAAAAGTTAATTGTATATTTTATATGGTAACTACGTAAAAAAGAAAAAATCCTACAATAGCGTCAAACAATTAAATTATTTGGGTGTAAGTAAACGTTTTATGATAATATATTTATTTTAAGGACATCATTAATTTACGATGTCAGCAAAATCATCGTTTGCATGACTTTATTTTATCCGAAAAGCCAAACAAAAATTGTTTGTCATTTGACTTTTCAAAATATTTTATTTTACGAGGAAATCGTATTTAACACTATAACATTTATATTTCGTAAAACTTGAACGAAACCGTGTGATCTAACTAGTACTTGTTATAAATTCATTCTCACGATACGACTGTCGGGACCTATTTGTTTATTTGACAAAATATAACACTACATGTAAAAGCTTAATGTAATAAGCGGATTATATACTCAACACAAACCATTCCTTAATGTCTTAGTCAAAAGATACTATTTGCAATTGAACCTATACTTAACTTAAACCTTCCAGTGTGTCACGCAGTTTCCTTCTGACCAAAGTCAATCATAGTCACACCGTCCATCCTACTGAGCAGATCTGTGCGAGTTTATTGATCATACCGGAAATTTGGACAGATGGACTCACAACGGCCATCTCTTAACGGTTTCGCGATGGGGCTTTCGTTTTTGGGTGTCACCAATCAAATTTGGTCACCGGCACGATCATCATCCATCAGACGATTTTAATGCCTCTGCCATAGAATTACCAACCATTTCTGGATGTCACCAGCCAGTGCGCGAAAGACATGAGCAACCGGCCCAGATAACGGTGGTTTTCTAGCTTTGACATTGAATATTATCTGAAATTTTTGATCAATGCGCGATGGAAATTCGTTTCTTAGGTGTCACCAGCCAACAGGCGAAAGACACGAGCAAACGGCCTAGAACGATACTTTCCTTAGCGTTGCGATAGTAATTCGATCATAGGTGCCACCAGCCAAGTTTGGTCACTGACACGAACAACCAGTCCAAAACAATACGATAAGCTCTATTACGTCCGCTGTTGAGTGTTATCCAAATTAAGGTTTCAGTAATCTCGAAGTTAGCCTTGAAAGTGAGTGTGAGAGTTAAAGTGAGTGAAAAACGTGAAATAATTAATTTCACATGTGAACTGAGCAGCGTTATTACGCAGGTAAGTCTTACACAAAGTTTTAAAATAATTATGGAAATAGGTACTATAGAACAGGCCCACACTGATTTCTAGAACAGTTTTACGAAAGTAATCGAACAGCAGTAAGATCGTTCACATATTTTCATATTGATTATTGGGCATTCTGGAACAGTTTTACGAAATTGATCGAACGGACGTGAGATCAATGGAGTGAAAAAACTGTTCCAGAATGCCCAATAATCACCTACTCTTATCAAAACTTACTTTATAATGCATAATCGGATTATTGTTGTAGTGATACATTTACTAATGATATATAAATATGAAACAATGTATAATATCTATAACTAATATATAGCTACAATTAAAAACTAGCGTCGCACGCAAGACAAACCGTGCCTTAAGCTGCGATGAAGCAGAAAAAGAAACAACGGGTTGCACTCCGGAAGTGCCGGCAGAAGTAAAAACCGCTTAAACGAAACAGCAGGAGCATACATTTTCGGCATACATTTTCGCCGCGCGGTAGAAAGAGATAGGGGGGATATTACTTCCTCCTACGCAGCGCCGGCGGTCTACTCTCTCTCCGTTTTAAGATTTTTCGATCAGGTCACGTGTCCTGACACGACTTTAACATTTTTTACCCATCCCAAAAATTTTAAACTCTGATGCGCACAACGCAGCTAAAGTTTTCACTTCAAATATTAAAATAAAACTTAAAATGAACAACAAACAAAATATGAGAATGCTTTTTCTATTATTTATTTATAAAGGATCTGATTTTTTATGAATTTTGTTTTAAAGAAAACTTAGGTTTTGGAGAAAAATTACGTAATAAGTCTTTACAAAATTACTATTAGCCGACCACATATGAAAAAATTTTAATAGAAAAATATCATAAATATAGAAATAGCATTATAAAAAAATAAAAAAATAACTTTATTTCAGGTCCACGTAGTGTTAGTTACAACTTACGTACTATGTCAGTCAAACGAAAAAACTTTGAAATGTTAAATCTTAATCCTAAATCCTAAAAGATTCACTGCTTTACATGTCTGACATGCAAATCAGCGAACCTGGCAAAGAATGCGGAATCCAACCCCTCTGAAAACATCCTCAGAATGCCATGCATTGAAATTCAAAAAACGTTTTGTAAAAATAATGAAAACCGACTTCAAGAAACTAAAAGCAAAAAATTAGCCTCCAAAAGGCTTATTTTCCAGTCCAAGACCGACTCCAGAATGCTTATTTTTTTGAAGTCGGTTTTTTTATTTTTTTATAAAAAGACTTTTACTTTACAATTTTTTAAAGTTAACATTATACAACGAGAAAACTTTGCGTTCGGTATAAGATAGACGGTGACAAAGTACAGAGGGATATATAGCTCTATATATGAAACGGAATAACCTACGCCAATAACCTTATGTCAACGGCTGATCACGTTTTACAAAATGCTGCTTTTCCCGGTGCAGGGATGTTACTTTCTCGTTGTATTTAAATTGAGTGTAAAATAAATTCGTGTCACAAATCAAGTGTTTTCCATGAGACGTCAATGAAAGGCACGGCTTAGCAACAGACTGATTTATTAAAATGTTTCGAGTACCCACCACCAACTAATATAATAATGAACGTACAATCGTCACATTTCTCCCCACTAAATTACCAATTACGCTAGGTATATATAAATACAGAAAACTTAAATCAACAATGTGTTTACTACTAGACCTACTTAAGTTTGGACTATCTAGTGTCTACTTAAGTACTCGCATAGCTCGATTGACAGCACGCAGTGCTCGAGCGGATGCGCCTGGTGGTGCCAGCGGTGTCGGTGGGGAGTCACGTGCTAGATTCCCCACCGACGCCGCTCCGGGTGCCTCTACGCTACCCCCTGACGCATCCTCGAATACATCCTCGGCTCCGCTTTCCACCTCTGGGACGAATGATGCCTCTTTATCCCTATCATCTTTCGTGCCGGTCACACTGCTCACTCGCGATAAGGAGAAGCGGCCGTTGGTACTGTCACCGCTAGGTACTAATTGGTCGACATGTCTACGCCACTCGACCCCATTACCTATCCCTACTTTATAAGACACCGGCCCCGTTTTTTTTGTAATTGTCGCTTCGACCCATTTGTCTCCCTTAGCCGTGTAGTCCCTAGCTAACACCGCGTCCCCCACGTGAAACTCTCGATGCGCGCCAGGCGTCCGTGCTGCCCGTCGTTCCTGCCGGTCGCGCATCGCAGCCGCCACATCCGGACGCAACGCATCCAGACGGCTTCGGAGCCGACGCCCCTGGAGCGCCACGGCCGGTGACACCCCAGTGGTTGTGTGGTCACTGTTTCTATATTGTAAAAGAAATTTACTCAATGCCGTGTTTGCGTCTTCCCCCTCGAGTAACCCCTTTTTAATAGTTTTCTTTATAGTTTTTACGGCGTTTTCCGCTGCACCGTTCCCCTGAGGTCTGTACGGAGCCGAAGTTGTATGTTTAATACAATTTTTCTCACAATAACTTTTAAATTCTAGAGATAAAAACGGTGGCCCGTTGTCGGTCACGAGCTGCGACGGTAATCCGAAACGAGCAAAAATGCTCCTTAAAACTTTAATAGTCGATTCCGCAGTAGTGGTTCGCATCGGCACGGTCTCGATCCACTTAGAGTGGGCGTCCACGATAACAAGGTATCGTACTCCGCCACAGTCCGCGAAGTCGGCATGTAGACGTTGCCAAGGGTGCAATGGAAACTCCCAGGGATGCAGCTGGGCCTGCGGCGGCGCGTCCCGCACGGCCCGGCACGCTGTGCATCTCCTACATACCTCCTCTATATCGCTATCCAAAGATGACCAATAAATATAGTTACGTGCCAAATTTTTCATTTTATTCATTCCTAAGTGGCCCTCGTGTATTTCTTTTAAAACTTTCTTTTGCAAAATGTACGGAACGACAATTCTATATTTATAAACAACACACCCCTGAAGTACTGCGAAATCGTCTTTTCTAGCAAAAAATGGTTTTTCTTCATCGCAACTCGGGACCGAAGGCCAACCAAATAAAATATAACCTTTAATTTTACACAATAATTTATCACGCTCGGTTTCTTTCGCTACATCTTTATGACAAATAGGTAACGACTCCTCTACTAAATTTAAAAAGTCTACCGAGTCCGTGGAGCGGCCTTCACGTGGCAAAGGCAATCGGGACAACGCGTCAGCCGGGCCATTATCCGCCGATTTTACGAACTCAATTACAAAATCATATGCAGCCAGACGGGCCGCCCATCTTTGAAGGCGGCTAGCTGCCGTCTGTGGGATCCCGCCCTTATCCCCAAAAATATGCGTTAGCGGTTGGTGGTCCGTACGTAAAGTGAAACGTCTACCGAACAAGTATTGATGGTGTTTAATAACGCCAAACAAAATAGCCAGGGCCTCCTTATCGAGTTGGCTATAGTTGCGTTCGGGCGCGTTGAGCGTCCTCGACACGCAGCTGGCTGGCCGCTCGGCGCCGCCCGCGTACCGGTGCGCGAGCACCGCGCCCAGCCCGTACGCGCTACTGTCCACCGACAGCACTAACTCGCGCCCCTCCTCGTAGTGTGCTAGTACACGATCGCTAGTTAGAGATCGCTTCGCCTCCGTGAAAGCCTCTTCACATTTAGAGTTCCATTTCCAATCCATATTTTTCTTAAGTAAATTGTGCAATGGGTGCAACATTGTGCTTAATCTAGGAATAAATTTTCCGTAATAATTAAGCATTCCTAGAAAGCTTTTTAGTTGGGTTACATTTTTAGGTGTAGGAGCATTGGAAATGGCCTCCAACTTTTCGGGATCCGGCCTTAAGCCGTCTTTATTTATTATAAATCCTAAATACTTATCGCTATTCTGTAAAAACCGACATTTACTCAATTTCACAGTGAGGCCCATGCTACTCAACCTTTCGAAAACAGCTCTGAGATTCTTTATATGGTCGGTATCATTTAACCCGGTAACGCAAATATCATCCAAGAAAACTACGCATCCCGGCACGCCCCGAAGCGTCTCCTCCATAATTTTTTGAAATTTTTCGGGTATACATGACAAACCATACGGAGTACGCCGATACGCAAATGTACCCATGTGTGTGGTGATACGGTTGTGAGTCCTCGGATAAAATACACTGTTCGTAAGCGTGTCTAAGGTCTATTTTGGTATATTTCTCCCCGCCTGCTAGGTTTGCAAACAACTCTTCTATACGCGGAAGCGGATAGTAATCTCTTTTGAGTTTAGGGTTAATCGTGATTTTGTAATCCCCACATATCCGTATATCACCATTATTTTTCACTACTGGGACTATCGGGGTCCCGTAGTCCGAATAGTCCACGCGATAAATCGAGCCATCGGCCTCGAGACGTGCCAGCTCGCGCTCAACGCGCGCGCGCAGAGCCAGCGGCACGGGCCGCGCGCGCACGTACACCGGTTCGTTATCCGTCAGCTGTAGTCGAATCGGCCGTTTACAAGTACCGAGTTTATCACACAAAACTTGTGGGAATTCCTTACATAACAGGTTCACGAAACTATCGTCAGTGATTTCATTGAGGCTTATCTGTTTTATTTCTAAGGCTCGCATCCATTCTCGGCCTACTAACGGTCGCGCACCGTCCGCAATTATGTATAAATGTAAGGAATGTCTTATAACGCTTCCTAAGCCGCCGTCAGCCCCCCTCGGGCCGCGTCCGCGCTGGCCAGCGCTCGCGCCCCGCGCGTAATGCAGGCCCTCGCCCACCTCGCCAGCCAACGTTCCTGATGAGCCTGAATTAGCCGTCACCGTTGTCGTTGAGCCGCTCACCTCGGCGTGCTTTTCCGCAGCTTCCAAAGCCAAAGCCAGCTCCACCGCCTCTTCCCACTATCGCGCACTCTTTTGCATATCACTTTTAAATGGCCCCGTTGACCACACTCGTCACAATTATAATTTTTGAACCTACACCTATCGTGCGCGTGCGGCCTGCCGCAGCGCCAGCATGCGCGCGCAGCCTCGGTAGCCGCCCCGCGGCCGCCTCGTCCGCCGCCGTCAGCCCCCCTCGGGCCGCGTCCGCGCTGGCCAGCGCTCGCGCCCCTCGCGTAATGCAGGCCCTCGCCCGCCTCGCCAGCCAACGTTCCTGATGAGCCTGAATTAGCCGTCACCGTTGTCGTTGAGCCGCTCACCTCGGCGTGCTTTTCCGCAGCTTCCAAAGCCAAAGCCAGCTCCACCGCCTCTTCCCACTATCGCGCACTCTTTTGCACATCACTTTTAAATGGCCCCGTTGACCACACTCGTCACAATTATAATTTTTGAACCTACACCTATCGTGCGCGTGCGGCCTGCCGCAGCGCCAGCATGCGCGCGCAGCCTCGGTAGCCGCCCCGCGGCCGCCTCGTCCGCCGCCGTCAGCCCCCCTCGGGCCGCGTCCGCGCTGGCCAGCGCTCGCGCCCCTCGCGTAATGCAGGCCCTCGCCCGCCTCGCCAGCCAACGTTCCTGATGAGCCTGAATTAGCCGTCACCGTTGTCGTTGAGCCGCTCACCTCGGCGTGCTTTTCCGCAGCTTCCAAAGCCAAAGCCAGCTCCACCGCCTCTTCCCACTATCGCGCACTCTTTTGCACATCACTTTTAAATGGCCCCGTTGACCACACTCGTCACAATTATAATTTTTGAACCTACACCTATCGTGCGCGTGCGGCCTGCCGCAGCGCCAGCATGCGCGCGCAGCCTCGGTAGCCGCCCCGCGGCCGCCTCGTCCGCCGCCGTCAGCCCCCCTCGGGCCGCGTCCGCGCTGGCCAGCGCTCGCGCCCCTCGCGTAATGCAGGCCCTCGCCCGCCTCGCCAGCCAACGTTCCTGATGAGCCTGAATTAGCCGTCACCGTTGTCGTTGAGCCGCTCACCTCGGCGTGCTTTTCCGCAGCTTCCAAAGCCAAAGCCAGCTCCACCGCCTC
Source organism: Chrysoteuchia culmella (assembly GCA_910589605.1). Lineage (NCBI taxonomy): Eukaryota > Metazoa > Arthropoda > Insecta > Lepidoptera > Crambidae > Chrysoteuchia > Chrysoteuchia culmella. Next base: position 884,863 of record OU342659.1, on the reverse strand, counting down.
TTTGTACTGAATCGTTTTTTCCGCAAAAATTCTCGAACGCATGGCGTCGTTAACCAATCCCGATACGAATTGGTCTCTTAAATTCTCTTCGAGAGTAGAACACGACTTGCATTTTGCGAAATTACAAGTAGCAGCGAGGTGCTTTAACGCTTGTAAATAATCCGCGAGGGGCTCGCCGACCCGCTGCCTGCGCAAGCGGAACACGTGGCGCTCGGCGATCTCCGAGCGTTGTGGTTCCAAATGTATTGATACGAGTTGTACTAACGCGTCGAATGATTTAGTTTCTGGTAAATCCGGTGAACACAGATCGCACATTAACGCATATGTCTCCTCCCCTACCACTGTTATTAACATAGCCACTTTTAACTCATCTGTTATTTGGTTCAATAATATATATTGTTTTACGCGACGTATGTACGCCGGCCACTGTTTCGAATTCAGATTAAATGGTTCAATTTTACCAATCGGCATTTTCGAAATCCGCGAAACAAAAAAAATGTTAACAAAACAAAAAAAATGTTAACAAAACAAAAAAAAATGTATTTAAATCCCGCACTCGTCGCCAGTGAGACGTCAATGAAAGGCACGGCTTAGCAACAGACTGATTTATTAAAATGTTTCGAGTACCCACCACCAACTAATATAATAATGAACGTACAATCGTCACATTCCATAATAACTAAAATACAATCCACTTCCGAAAAACCTAACAGCATCAACATAATATGTTTTCATGATAATAGGCAGCTTGTGTCCCTATGGGCCAATTATTCCAATAGTTCTACACAATGATTATACGTGGGCTGTTCCAAAAACAGTAAAATGAAAAATAGTTAGCATATAAAAAAAAAATACAGCTTTTCAAAATATCCTCCTTCAATCCCAAAGGACTTATGCATTCAGCTGAAGCAGCTTTCAAAACATTTAAAAAACGTGTCTTGCGGACGATCGAAAAATAACCGCCGAAATTCTTCGATGGCCTCGTCTGCAGTCCTAATTTTCGCCCAAGTAGCATTGTTTTTTACCGTGGGAAATGACAGATAATCTTTAAACAGAAATAAAAAAAAAACTACATATACAGTGGGGGTGGCCCGTGATTTTCACAAAGGAGGTTTGTGTTGAAATTAGCCGTCAATTCAAAATACATAATTTCATACAAGGAGATTGTATTTATCCTGTGGCTATCAATTTTCGGAACAATTTTTTTAAACGTATGACATTCGAGCTCGCATTGTGAAACATTGGGAAGTCCCCAATGGGAGCCGATTCAATTTGCTGTCTCTTTCATTTCCGTGCTTTTTTCGTGTTTTTTGTCCTACTTGGTCTTCGTTTACAGATTTTAACCCAAATTCCTATAGCGGTAACATATCTATGATAAAACATCATTGATTATATTCCAATAAATAAACCAAATTGACAGTTAGTTCCAGAGTTGATTAGTCATTTACGGCCGGTTTCAATAATATATCCCTAACAAGAGATAGGCCTATCTTGGTTACGTTACTTAGCAACCACTGTTATTTTAGGTTATTTTGGGCCGATTAACATAAATATCTAAGCAACAAAGCTCTAGTAAGCCTATCTCTTACTGAGGTTAGGTTATTGAAACCGACCGTTAGACAGCTTTGATTGGTGGTAGGACTGTTCTAAATCTGATCCTTAGATAAGATGGTGGTGGTGATGGATGGGCAGTCGTATCTCAGACGTATCTCAAAGAACAATGTTTTCAGCATTGTTGTGTTCCGGTAGAAGAGAACAAATTTTTATTTTTCATTCCATTTATAGTTGTATTGAGTGAATTTGTTTTTCTTACTTTGCACAAAAGAAAATGTTTTCTTGAATTTTTGGGACTTTTATACTCGCAAGTCGAGTATTCGACTCATACATCGACGTACAAATGTTTACATAACTGTTTATGCGTTTTGAATAATGAAACTGTAAAGTGAGTATATTTGTATGAAAATAACGCAGTGGCTCAATTTATTTGCTGACAAGTGTATTTTCTTGTTTAATATTTATCACTATATTAGGAATTAAATAGGCGCCTACTTTGCATACCCCGGTTAAAAGACAAACTCAAAACGTTTCATTTTAATTCTTGCTGAGTAAAATACCTCCAATACCCTCATTCACAAAACAAATGCATCCCTTAAAGTAGACATTACAAATAAACAGTCAAATAAAACCTTTTTGCGAACTTCCTGCAAACTACCGGCACAATTTACCCAAACAGACCACTTTTCAAAGGGTTAACAGACAAGTGATACAAGGAACCGTATCCCTTGGTAGTAAGGTACTCATTCGCTAGTCGTAGTTGTCAAATTCTGACCCCTGTCCTGCTATTTATTTTTCCTTCGCAAACATACCTGTAACACAACGTAAGGTGGCGGAGAACTCAAGCAGAGAGACCACTCAAAATTCAATATCATTTATTCATTTATGGTAAATTTTAAATAGAAAAATATTGGAAAAAAATCAACTCGGCCATAAGTCTCGGTAGCTCAGTGGTTAGAGCATTGGACCGGATTTCCAAAGGTCGCGGGTTCGATTCCCGTCTGAGAATTCACTTGTGGTCGTTTTTTTCCAATATTTTTCTATTTAAAATTTACCATAAGTATAAAAATAGCATTGAAAAATTAAAAAATTACAAAATCATAAATCATTTATTCAGTCTAGGTTGTTATAAGTACTTGTGAATATAAAAAAAAATGCTACGCCATCGGTTCACAAACCCTACGGCGAGACACCCTGCAACGAGATGCAGTCAAAGAAACTCGTCAAGGAAAAAAGATTTCGAAACTGTCATTTCTTGCACGCACACATTAATGTGACATTTACAAGGCGTCGTCGTCGTCTCAGCCACATGACATCAACTGCTGGGTATAGGCCTCGCCAAGGATCTCCACGACGATCGGTCGTGCGCTGCCCGCATCCAGCGGCTGCCCGCGACCTTCACTAGATCGTCGGTCCACCTTGTCGGGGGCCTACCCACAGAGCGTCGTCCTGTGCGTCCTGTGAGACTCTTAGCCTTCATCATACCTGATGTTAAGTATTGATAAGGCTGAAGATGGAAGCGAGCCTCTCCCGGAATCCTCAATCACTGAGGAGCTGGCTATCTTATCTCTAACTGCCGGAACGCAACAATGCTGAAAACATTGTTGTTATGGCGTCAGACTTAGATAAGATGGTGGTAGCTAGCCAGACGGACTTACAACAAGTCCTACCACCAACCAAACCGAATACTATATGTACCCCCGCTGGGAATCGAACCCGGGACCCCTGGGTCTGATACCGGTGGTTGTACCACTAGACCACAGAGGCGGTTAAAATGTTATATGTCCCACCCACTGCCACTTCAGCTGAGCAATCCTTCGAACGATGTCAGTAACTTTAGCTCTGCTATGGATCTCCTCATTTCTGATTCGATCAAGATTTACAAGACATTCTTACATAATTTTTGGCTCGGATTGGCAACCTCCATGGTAGGGTGGAATAAAGACTGCATCCAGACTGAATCTCTCGTATTTTGTGCCTGTAAGCAGCAGGGACGCAAAGTTTTAAACAAACGTATGAAATACCCGTTGTAACTTGCCTCCGTCCGGATATTTTGTTTTTCAAGTTCAGGAATATTTTCAACGCGGTTGATATGTTTGCTGTCTTATTTTTTTGTTAGGTGTTCGAATTTTACTATTTCCTGTTATTTATAAATCCGTATGAAGAAATAATAATTATATACATGGTAAATTGAATGTATAGGAAACTTTATTTTTAAAAACTTAAAGTAAACTCTACTGTAGGTTAGAATGAGCGGTTTGATGGTGAGAGCGGCCTCAAGTCATTTGAGATAGAGCTGGTTTTCGTAGTGCAATTGGAAAACCTGATGTACTGTACCACAATCTCATTCTCTTATCATTTGAGGATTACTGGTAGTTCGAGTCAACCTTAAAGTAATTCTGGTGTCAGAATTACCAAGCCGCCTTTAAGGTTGACTTGAACTAAACTTGGTTTGACTTGACTTTCTAGGCTTGACTTAACGACTGTTAACAGCTAGGACCGACGGTTAACGTGCCCTCCGAAGCACGGAAGCGCTCAGTTGTAATGCCACTTTACGGTCCCCTATCCAACACCTGGCCTGACCGCGCGTTGCTTAACAAACGTGATCGAATACGATCAGTCTGTCAAGCGCCGCCATGAGCTCTTCACTGTACAAGATGATTTCTAAAAAACCAACACAAATAAAAAGGTGTAGAAGACTCATTTTCATCAACATGTCCATTTCATGGTTAACGACAACCCTGATGAATATCCATACATTTTGTGTGTCTCTTCGCACAACAAGTTCTTGACTCCTGGAGAGTAATATAGACTGTGCTTCTACCTTATATTAACACGTGACGTGACGCGGTCCCGTGACACGGCTTGGCAGACTGTATCAAGATGTAGGTCGCCGGGATGCGGGCAGCGTCGCGCCAGCCGGCGCCAGAGGGACGGGATCGCCACAGAGCAGGAGCGCACAGAGGGGGCGCGTAGGCAGAATAGTCTAGTCTAGCTTGTATTTTTTTTATTTAGTACTGACAAATGGTAATATTAAACACAAGCTTCTTAAAGCTGGTAGGTTCTGAGCCCAATGAGCCTGGGGTTCGTCGTCGTATCTTAGTATGTTTTTGTAAATTAAATCAAAATATGAATGTGACAAAATATAAGCAAGATAAAGCCCCTGAATGGATGATAGGACAAAACTAAATAAAAGTCTATCAGAAGTATAAAAAAGTCTTTTTTTATTCGCAGGTTCTGTGCAAATGTTTTTTCAAATATCTCATGACTGCAGTTTTATTTCATTAATCTAAATGTATTACAGATTATAATTACAGTTTTTTTTAAACTCAGCGAAGTTAAAAAAATCCGGAAAGTATTATAAGATATTACTTTACTTAAAGTTTTCTAATTCTAAGTTATTCTTGTATTTAAAAAATGTCAGCACTATCACTAAGTACGAACAGTTTTAGGCATTTAACTGCCGCTCGCGAATCATTGCTCTTTGCTTTCCCAATGCAGACTTTCCATCCCCAAAGCAAAGAGCTTAGTTATTGTTGCCGCATCTCTATCCAAAGAATATCGACCAATAAGAAGCGTTCATTTTTCCAAAACAACCAATGGGAAACCAGGATAAATACTTCTACACAACAATCACGGCATTCGTGTCCAAAAAACAAAAAAAAGAGGAACATACGTTTCAAAAAGTGTTGTGTTTTGTGAAAATGTTTAGTGACGATGACTACTGTAGTCAATATTGATTACGTGTTGTTAGCTGTGTTGGTAAGTAATATATTGTTACTTTAGAATGTCGCTTTAAAGTTGGCTGTGACAGCAGAACTTTGTTTAAGAGGAAAATCTTGAAGACACTTGTCGCTAATTACTTTCTAGGTTTAAGATCTTGGAAGGAGTAATAGTGATATAAGGTGTCTTATACTTAAGGGATAAAATATTTTTTCATAAAGTACTGTCTTGAAAAACAATAAAATGGAATTGGTTCCATCATCGACTGATAAGTCTTGGATGGTTTATCTAGCAGATAATTTGACAGCCCTAACGGACTATCTTTAATGGGGTTTATAAATCGCTCTTTAATTTATGAAATGTTGATAAATAATCGCTAAAAGGCTAATCTTAAATCGCTAAAACGTGTTTTGTAAAATATTCACGATAAAAACTCTATGCTACGGACTGAATACAGCTACGAATATCGTAGCACAATAAGCGTTACAAGTGCTACGGCGTAGCCTTATAACGGGAAAATGCTTATCGTGGGTTGCACCAAGTTTTTTTTTACAGCATTTATGGTTTTAAATTGTATGGGATTTGACAGTTTTAGACAAGCAAATTACAGTAACTTTATACGAATTTGTAAAAGTAATTTTTGGTGCAACCTACAGAGCCTTCAGCACGCTGAAAACACTGTTGCTATGGCGACTATATACGTAGATAAGATGGTGGTAGCTAGCAGAGCAGCTACCCAGGCTAACTTATAATTAGCAAGTTATATTACCAACCAAACATTTAATCGATCAGCAAAAAGACCTGAAACCGAACCTAACCGATAATCTGAATATTTTATTTGATTTTAATTTAAATTTTATTTTTTGTGATTTTTAATTTTTGCATTTTTCAATGCTATTTTTATACTCATGATAAATTTTAAATAGAAAAATATTGGAAAAAATTAACTTGGCGTGAATTCTCAGATGGGAATCGAACCCATATAGTTCTACCCATATAGTTTAAATTTTATTGTAAATTCTATATTATACATATTAATATTTTAATTATGATGTCAACTGTATGATTTAAATTTACATTTTTGTTATGTTATCTTTGAATTTAATTTTAACTACAATTCGATTAGTAGACAACGAAAAATATGTAGCATAATTCCGCAAGAAAAAAATATACGGAATTATGCTACATATTTTTCATTTTCTACTGAGATATGGATTTCAGCCAGGTAACGCCTGATTCTATCAAATACTTACAATTTGATTAATTTAATTTTGCTTTTGATCTTTGATTTTTTTCCTTCTTACTTTAAATTTTTATAAATGTAGTTGTTTTTATAATTGGCATTTGACATATCTTGTTGTGTACGTTGTTTAGGGTTGCATCCTATATTATGTATGTCTTTGTTTTTAATTTTCTATTATTAAATGTTACCTGTTAATGTACCTTTTTTTAATAAATAAATATCTGATAAGAAATAAACCTACTTGTTCAGCATGTTTAACCGCCTCTGTGGTCTAGTGGTACAACTACCGGTATCAAACCCAGGGGTCCCGGGTTCGATTCATATTGTATTCGGTTTGGTTGGTGGTAGGACTTGTAATAAGTCCGCCTGGCTAGCTACCTTAACTAAGTCTGACGCCATAACAACAATTTTTTCAGCATTGTTGTGTTCAGGCAGTTAGAGATAGATAGCCAGTTCCTCAGTGATTGAGGATTCAGGGAGATGCTCGCTTCCATCTTCAACCTTATCAATAATTAACATCAGGTATGATGAAGGCTAAGAGTCTCCCCGTCGTTCATAATAAAAAGTTCTAGATCAACCAAAATGATTCGCGTAGCCAAATTAATATTTTGGTAGGTAGGTAATCAAAATGTTTATTTCTCTTTTTTTCAGTTATTCCTGACGATATTCGCTTGCTGTTACTGCATATACCACATCTACGCATTGAGTAGATCTGGCCAGGTAAGTTTTTATGACAATCGTCGGCATCGGCCATTTTAAAGTCCCCACTGCTGGGGCACTGGCCTTCCTTATGTATGGATAGTGAGAATGGGCCATGACCCACCACGCGGGCCCAATGAACGGGCCCAATGATTGGCGGGTTTTAACGACTACAAATGCAACCGGGACCAACGGTTAAACGTGACTCCCGAATAACGGAGGAGCTCGAGATATTTAATTTTTGGTCACCCATCCCGTGACCGACCGTTGCAAAAATTGCTTAACTTCAACAATCGGAAGCCGAGCGCACAAGCCACTGCGCCAGGGGTTCTTCAATAATGTATTACAATAAATTTCCCAAAAGAAAACTTATACTTATAACATGAAATGTGACTAGGCGCTCTATGTGGCGCAGGAAACTTTTGACGAAGCTCTGGGTTTTATCTATGTATGTCATGTCATGTCTGTGTAGTTAAAAAAAACCACGATTATGTTGTGTATGTTAAACTTACGACACAAATTCCCAATGAATCGTATCTTCGACTAGTTAATTGATGTGATAGTCTTACTTCCAAGTTTGTTTGTTTGTTTATTTGTTTATTACTCTTTCACGTTAAAAGTACTGAACGGATTTAGATGAAATTTGGCACAGAGATAGTACATAACCTGGATTAACACAAAGGAAACTTTTTATCCCGATATTCCCACGGGAACGGGAACCATTCGGATGAAGCCGCGGGCGGCCGCTAGTAAGAAATATATTACTTTTTTGGAAAAGCGTTTCTCAAAATGTATGAAATTATTTTTTTTTATGATTTTTTAATTTTTGCATATTCCAATGCTATTTTTATACGATAAATTTTACCATGATAAATTTTAAATAGAAAAATATTGGAAAAAAAACAACTCGGCCACAAGCATCATCTGAGAATTCACAATAATACAATACAACTAAATATTTGCACATACAAGAGTATCCATTAAACAAACAACTTTTGCATTTTATATTTTCAGATTGAGATCTTCCTGAAACCGACAAGAGTACTGTTTTCTCATAAACAAGAGGGTCAGAGCACTGAACAGTTGCGGTAAGTGATGGACACATTGCCCTTACTAATATCATAAATCGCGAAAGTGTGTTTGTTTGTCCCTTCTTCATATCCTAACTAAGCAATTGGTTCAAAATCAAGTCGATTGGTTCGACTTTATTTTTAGCATAGAGTTAGTTAAAATGACGGAAAGCAACAACATTTTATCCGGACTTTCCCACGGGAACGGGAGCCACGCGGGTGCAATCCCGGGCGAAAGCTAGAAAAAAATTAATTTTCATTCGTCAAAAAATTATTGCTACAGGACAGAATTTAAAGATTTCCTCAAAGAAGGGATGTAACCATCCAATTATTATTATTAAAGGTCTCCCTAAGTTTATCACCGTCAACAATATTTCTTCCCGTCGTTTTAAGACTGTGCTCCCCTAGTCAGATTTTACGTCATCCATGCAAAATTTTTTGAACTGAAAACTTCTACAGTGTCGTTATGCACATCAGAGTTTTTGAATTTTTGGGATGAGTAAAAAATTTTAAAATCGCGTCAGGACAAGTGACCCTGATCGAAAATTCGTAAGACCATTTATCGTTGACCTATTTCAAATTACATAAAGTCTCACACTTGAAAGATACTACGTATATTAGTTAATAACAACCATTTTATAAAGATCTTTCATTACTACCAACTTTTATATTGATGCCAGGTCAGTTTTAATCGATTTACCTGCCAAATCAAGTTGGTCTCCGTTTTCATTAACTTTTATGAAGTTGTGGTCAAGATAAAGTGGATTTTGATCGTTATTTTCGTTTAAGCGGTTTTAACTTCTGCCGGCACTCCCAGAGTACAACCCGTTGTTTTTTTTTTAAGGAATCCACCATTTACCTGCTGATTACCATATTATAATTTACTAATCCCTGTTTCTAAAGAACAACTAAGCCTAAGTTAGTATTGGCCAGGGCTGCAAGACGTTGGCACCCTCATGAACCATATTCAAAAGATGTTTTTTCATAACAGGACGGTAGTGGCATACCAGAACCCCTTCACTGGCGACTACTGCGTGCGCAAGAGTGGCGGTCCTCATGGCTACCTGAACCAGCTGCAGGTCCCGCAGTCTCCGGACAGCGGCCTGTCTGATGAGTATGAGCCACTTCACCTGGATCCAGTGGTGCCACCACCCAGCGTGCCGGATGGGAGACTTGTGGAGGTAAGGAATTAACTTTGTATTTGAACTTTTCTTGGCAAAACTATCAGAGCTTACTGAAGCCTGACGGGCAAGAAGTGGCTCTTGGCCTCCTCACATTGGCTTGTCTGATCATCTGGATCCGCTGATGCCACCAGCGTTCCTTATAGAGACTTGTGGAAGTAACAGCTAGACTTAGTTCAGTTGAACTCACCAGAACAGCTTCATTTGTCGACACGAAAAGAAGTGGACCGGTGATTACTGCGTCCATAAGAGTGGCGGATCTCACAGCTACCTGAACTAGTTGCAGATCCCCGCAGTCTTCTGACAGCGGCCTGTCTGATGAGTACGAGCCACTGCACCTGGACTCAGTGGTGCTAATAGCCAGGGTGCTGTAACAACTGCTTATGCAAGAACGGTCTATGACCAAGCCGCGAGTCTCATATTTTTTGACAGAGACCTGAAGGACTGTGACCATAGTGACGTAACGAGTAGCGCTCACAGCTAGTGTGTCAGGTGGTAAGCTTATGGAGGTAAAACCTGAGCAGTTTCCCTGACAGGACAGTAGTAGCTCACCAGAACTGGCTGAAATGCCTGGGATGCTGATTGACCTTGAAGAGTGAACTGGTCATAATATTGATAAGAAAAATTGTATGGTCAACTCCATACTCTATAACTATTGTATTTATTGTCTTTTTTGTTGTATGTATATGTATTTACTCAAATCGCGCACCAACAGGCCCTGCCAGAATACCAGCGTTGCCGTGACACATTTAGTGTCATGGCAACACATTCTGAAGCAGGGTACTGACCCTAAGGCCATACCTAAAATTATTTCTTTGTACCTACTCTTAATTTAGTTATTTATTTATTTATTTAGCACCAACAAGATATAAAAACTAAAATACAAAGTTACAGATCTAAATGCTATCTCAGTTACAGGTACTACACAAATGCATAATGAGAGTAGCCGCTATTTATTTAATACCTATGATAAAAGTGTAATGTATTTATGATTTTACAGTATTACATAAATTTTATTATTGAAAATTAGAATAACAAAAATGAATGTCAGAAGGATTAAAAAAAAACATATCAAATAGTCAATGTCAAAAAAAAAAAAAAAAATTACAATGTCAATTATGTAATAATAATATAAAAAACAGCAAATATATGTCTAAATTACGATGTCAGATTTATGGATTACATATAAAAAGTTACATAAAATAAAATAAAATAATAATAATATAATAATAAAATAATAAAAATTTAATCTATGTCAAGACACAATATAACGTTTTTCTTAAATTTTACTCTTTGTTTATTATTGTCATTTATGTTTTGTTTTCTTAGTATCTGTGTTATGTGTGTACTCTGTGTTCTTTTGTGGATAAAAACATCCCCCCCCCCTCTCTCTCTCTCTCTTCATAATATATGAATAGTCCAACAGAGCATCTTGGTGGGCCTGTTCTCCTTATCTCCACTATAAGGAAGGTCTGTGCCCAAGCAATGAGGACACCAAAATATCAAAGATGATGATTCAAAGTTAAACTATGCCTTGAAATTAATTATTGGAACTTCTTATTCTTATCGAGTGAGGATTAGTGGCCACCTCTGGTGTCAGAGTTTATGTAGCCAAGGTGGTCTTAGAACTAATGTTAATTTACTTATTTGATCACTCATATAGATTTATTTATTATGCAGGTGGACCAACCCAAGCACCTTACAACGACTTGCGGTGACAACACGATAAATAAAACATGGAACTGGAACTACAAGGAGTATCAAATATAGTAATCTCTAATCATTGGATTCAATCAAAGTAATGAAACAGAATATGTAATACATATAATATACCTTAAGATTTAAAGAAAAATATGTCAGCCTTTGTTGTAACATGGAATAGCAATTTTGGTAGTCAAACCAAATTTGCATAATATGGTATTAAATTTAGACAGGAGATCTATTTTTGATTCACTCGTCTCGAGGTTTCTACTGATTTTCGTGCGACGTTATAGTTTCCGTATTTTCCGTATTTCCGTAATAGCGACTTTTCACTTTTCGCCTGTACTACCACCTCCTAACGCAAACGCGCGAGGGGCAAAGTTAAAAGCGAGCTATGTCTACAATGCAAGGTCACTAATCGCCTGATCACCTCCCCATTCGCCTTCACGCGACGAGTGATTCAAAAATAGAGGTCCTGGTGTCTTTACTGCCGGTTGCTGATGTTTTGCTGTTTTATGCTGACAGGTTTTTTTTTTATGGAATCATGAGGTTTCCGGCAAGAGACCATCCAAGTATAAAGCCAAGATATTTATTGAGGTTTCTTTGGTTTAAATCATGCAAAATGCACCGCCCGCATACAAATGAGTCTGGAGAAATGGCTAATAAATTCAAAGACAGTGACTCATAGAGACATGCCTTTGCCGAGTATTCTCGGGATTGCGCCCCCACACGGAGCATCGTTATGGTCTAAACGGTCATGAGGATTCTCCGTTTCTTGCTGCGAAATAAGATTTGCAGAGAAAGAAAATAAGTGTCTTTAAGATTTTTTAGTTTTTGCATTTTTAATGCTAATTATTTTATATGATATATTTAAATATCAACTCGCTTGACGCGTCATTGTCACCCAAAGGAACAACCTAGGGTCTACCCAAAGGTCACGAATTCGAGTCCCGTCTGAGATTTCACATTTATAATATTAGTTCGTATGACTTAAGTCACGCGTCGCACGCTTGTTTCGCTCGACTGCAACGAATACATTTAGTCTTATCATGTACAATCAATTTATTTATTTAATCTCAGGATTTACAGTACAGGTATTTGAGATACAACGTGTCAAATTTCTATAGACAAATCTGAACTCAACGACACATGTCTTATGTCAAGAATAAGGAGGCTAAGCTTTTCAACAAGTCAACAAGCTACTACAAAAAAAATCTGAATAATGATGATCAGCATGCCTCTGCAGTTTTTTTCTATCACAAGTATTTATATTAGTAGATTAAATCTGCTTATTCCAGAGGTTTTTTTTAATTCACGACGGGGAGAGTCTTAGCCTTCATCATACCTGATGTTGAGTATTGATAAGGCTGAAGATGGAAACGAGCCTCTCCCGGAATCAACCACCTCAACCACTGAGGAACTGGCTATCTTATCTCTTAACTGCCGGAGCACAACAATGCTGAAAACATTCTTGATATGGCGTCAGATTTAGATAAGATGGTGGTAGCTAGCCAGGCGGACTTCCAACAAGTCCTACCACTAACCACTCTTTAGGTTTCTCAAACGCCATAGAATAATAACTTAAATAGAAGTCAGTGCCAAAAATGTTAACTTGTGTATTAAATAAGTATAAGTGCCAAAGATATGACAGTATTATAATTCCATCCTGCATGCCTTCAAATACTAGTATATAATATTTTATTATTATTATGATAACTTTACGGATATTGCATTTAATGCCAAATATTGTACCTAATATTTAAGAGTTATGATTATTTTGATAATTTAAATATAAAACTTTGTTGTGATCAGCATTTATAAACAAAACATGCAGGCAATTTAATTATTATTATCAAATTATATTATTATATAATTTGATAATAATAATAAAAATTGAATAATTTGATAATAATAATTATATCATTTTTAGACCCTATAAGTGGTCATTAAAATGATTGAATAATGAATTTTATATTTCTTCTTGTTTCTATCCTAATAATAGGTTTGAAAATAAACGCAGCACAGTAACTGCAATTGTAATAATTTTCAGTATATTTTTATTTGCTTTAAAACAATTGTTAGCTATATAAGTTTATTTAAGTTGAAATTATTGTAATAAAATACATACTTACATAATTATATTATCTACATGTCGACGATGGAAAACAATAAGGTCGTATCTACAAAGGTAACGTGATAATCGGCTTTTTTTCTACGTCGATTGGTCTGGATCCGTTGCTCTACGACGACAGGAAATAAAAATATTGGGCAGTATTTTATAAACTATGTTTTTTTTGGTGTACTACTACTACCCATAAAATGGCGAATTAAACTGTCTGGAGATACGACGAGTACAACTTTGGGTTTATGTGTCGTAGGATGATTTGATAAATAGAATTTTCGCGAAAATCCTAGGGATTTTGCGAAAACACGGATAATTAGACAATGGTGTTGACATTTCTCAATATTACTGAAAAAAGACAGGATTTTTACAAAAATACAGGTTGCTTTAGTAATATTATATATTCTTAACTCTGATTGGCTTAACTTTTCCTGGCTTGCGGACTCTTATTCTGATTGGTTCACAGAAAGTTTACTACTTGTGAGAGAATGGATTGACATTTGAAACGTCAAGTCATCAACCAATCAGATAAGATGTTGTTTTGGACGGTTCGACAATCAGTGTTCCAGCTAACCGTTTCGCAATCTTACTAATACAACCCGTTTTTTCGCAAAACCCTATCTTTTTTTAGTAGGATTGAGAAATGACAACGCCATTGTCTAATTATCCGTGTTTTTGCAATATCCCTAGCATTTGCACAAAAAATCGATTTATCTAATTATCCTGCGACATATGCACCATATCTGATACGACTTTTTTGCGAGATGCATTTTTTATAGTTCCTTGCTCACGACAATTTTAAGCTTCGGTTTTTTTAAGGAAGAAGAATAACTTCTAATATACTACATTTTTTTGGGTGATTGACCCAGACCATGATAAAACCTTAATACCAGAATAAATTTCGGGAACATACCGGTTTTTTTCAGCTTACGCCCCACCCAAGCTACCTTAGTCTCTGCTGGGACGCCTTTATAAAGGTTGTGTCTGTGCCTTAGTGAAATAATTATATAAAAATAATATCGTATAATTCTGCTTTACCTTACATGTGGTTCCATTGACTGCCCTGATTTCCTACGAGTTCTGTTAATGAGAGTGCTTTGTATATCTTTAAGAAACAACTTTCTTTTGTTCCTACCTCCAGCTCACACGAATTACAGACAAAATTAATATAGGTATTTAGCGTGCTAGCAATAACTATAACAACTTAAGTAGCTTAACAACTTTGATTTATTCAACTCTAGTGTCACTTCAGCGAGGAATGCGTTGAGCAGATTTTTTTGACCCATTTATTTGACCCGTTATTTGATCTTTAGTATAATAGAATTAAATAGATTCTATAGATCGTTGTTGATATAGTTCGATCTTCATCTCCTCGCCCTGGTACAAGGGATGGGCCAGGTACTTACTGAGCTGCCAGCACACCCCGATCTCAATCTCTTCGACCTAGAACAAAGGACGGACCAGTTACTTACCAAGCTGCCAGCACCCCCCAATCTCCATCTTGCCCTGTGTATACCGACCCAATTTCCAACAAATTGTGCTGATTGAAAATACCATTTCCGACATGCTTATATTTTAAAAGTTCAATAAATTTACCTTTTAGAAAAGTTACACCCCGTTCTTAACAGCAGATTGTAACGAATCAGTAGTTACGACATTTTCAAAGGTCAGAGAGTTTTCTGATTCAGTACAAACAGCATGTCAAGATACGACATTTTTGAGGTTAGTAATTTCTATAGACAAGTCGTATCTTGAAAAGCCTTAATTATACAGGAAAGAGAAATGTTTCGTTTATAGACCATTTAATGCAGATTTTCATTATGCAGTGGTGGTCTAAAAATTGCTTTCACACGACTAGCCGTTAAAAGATATGATTTGTTTCCGATTTTTTTTCAGTTTTTTGGCTCTAGTGTAAAGTTGCGTTTTTGCAGATACAACCTTATTGTTTTCGTCATCGATATACATAAGCGAAAAGTGATGCTTGAGAATTTAAAACTAATGTTAATTATAACAGAATTTTATTGAGCAGAACTTACGTTCAAACTATAACTCAGTGAATTGTTCTATGTGTATAATGTTATGCCTTCCAAATTTTACGAAACTTTGTTACGATGTCTATGATATTTAATATAAAAAACTATATAATAGTAATTGTAAAATGATTATTTAATATAATTAATAAAGAAAAAGAAAGCTTTTTTATTTCAATACGTAACAACTTAGAATCACGCCTTTTTAACCGAGTTCAAAGTTAAAAGGAGGTTTTCTATTCGGTTGGTATATTTATATTTCGTTCGGTTCGTTTTTCCGTTTCGTCGGGTTCGATCCCCGTACAAGACAAATATTTGTGTGCATGAACATGTCTATTTGTCTTGGTCTGGGTGTATAATATGTATATTATGTATGTATTTACAAAAAAAAAGTATATAAGTATGTTTATCCGTTATCTAGTATCCGTAACACAAGTTCTTCATGAAACTTAACGTGGGCTAGATAATTGGTGTGATTGTATGGAAATATTTAAAAAATTATTTAAAATTTTTTTTTTTTTTTATGTATGTACACCGATTACACCGAGATTTCTGAACCGATTTACGTGATTCTTTTGCTAGATGCGGAATAGTTGCCATTTAGTCCCTTTTTTTAATTTGGCCCAATAGTTTTTATGTTATGTGCATTTATTAGCATTATATGTTTCATATTTGTTAACTTGGACGATGTCATCATAACCGAATTTTGCACGAAACTTTTGTAAATGCACATGAATCCTAATCTTATGTAGAAAAAAAATCTTCTGTAGTTTACCAAACAACCTATTACAGACACTAAAAAGTAAAAAAAAAAAACCGGCCAAGTGCGAGTCGGACTCGCGCACCTAGGGTTCCGTAAAATATTTTAAATGTAACTAAAAATTTACAGCTTTGGCAATTTTTCCTTTATCTGTACTATAAGTCGTTACTTCGTACCAAATTTCAAGATTCTAAGTTCACGGGAAGTACCCTGTAGGTTTTGTTTCCCGTGCGAGTTTCGAAAATTTGCGGCATATACGGCTGTATCTTTTGATTGCTTTGGCTTAGAAGTTTGATTTTTTTACAGCTCCAAGGGACAGTAGACTTGAGTATTAGATATAAATCTCCACGCGTTCCTGAGAAAAACGGCCTTGAGCTTGACATACGGACGGACGGACGGACGGACAACGAAGTAATCCTATAAGGGTTCCGTTTTTTCCTTTTGTGGCACGGAATCCTAAAAAAAACTGTGTTAAAATACTACGACTTCAAAAGCTAAAAAGCATAAAATAAGTCTTAATTTTGGAGTCGGTGCCAACCAAGGCATTCTACTTTAAGGTGCTGTTCTTTTATTTTTGTTGCCTTGGCTGGCACCGACTCGAAAATTAAAGCTTATTTATAGATAGATAAAACACTTTATTGCACACTCAAAAATACAGATAGAAACACAATAAAGACATAAATGTGGGCAAAGGCGGCCTTATCGCTAAGAGCGATCTCTTCCAGATAACCTTTGAGTCATAGGAAAAATAGAGAGAGCCAGAGGTAGTGCACCAACAACAAGCAACGATAACAAAATTTACTTATCAATATTACAGAAGATATGAATCTACCTACATAAACTACTAAATAAATATATAATATTTAAGCTTTTAGTTTTTGAAGTCGGTTTTTTAACACGGCTTTTTTCCCGAGCCTACAGCTTAGAAAACTCAAAAGTACTTTAACAAGTTCTCGAAGATACTTTAAGTGAAAACTTTAAGGTGTTACTTTTATAAATTACAATAACAATTTAGCTGTAAGTTTAATGTATAAGAAATAAATTAAAAATAAAGATTCGCTTCGCACTGTACATCCAAAGATAGTGGGTTTCCAGGCCCGTCTGAGAGCAACTATGAAATGAGTAAATTTTTCCACAGGTCACATTCCCATTTCAAGAGTAATATCATCTTCATCTCCCCAGAGGCTATTTGCAATATCCCGAGACTGCACAAGCAGCTGAAGGACGAAGTTTTAAATTTTCCATTCTGATAACGAAATCCGTCGCGTCCCGCCCCGTCAGCCGTCAGGTGCGCGACAAACGCATCGCGCGATAGTTCTCTAACGACTTCTTAATGCGGTTCTAATGGACACGTTTGCAGGGTAGACAGGCGAACAGAGAGAAAACTGTATAGAAGTGGCGAGTGGTCGAAATACAGTGAAAGTAAGCCAGACCAAGATAAATTCACAAATCAGACAATAATAAACATATAAAATTAAATATTCTGTTCACTTTGCAACTGCCTAGTAAACGCAGTATTTTTTTATTGTTGTTTTTTTTTGCATACAATGACACCAATTATCTAGCCCACATTACGTTTGATGAAGAACTTGTGTTATGGATACTTAGATAACGGATAAACATACTTATATATATTTTCTTGGTAATACATACATAATATACATATTAAACACCCAGACCAAGACAAATAGACATGTTCATGCAAACAAATATTTATCTTGTCCGGTGATCGAACCCGGGACCTCAGTACCCCGCGGGCTTAGTACCCCAGTGCCAAACAGGTCGTCATTTGACTAATTGACGACAATAATTAATGACCTAATTAAAAATTATCTGCATGGTGAATCACAAGGGTGGGATTTCTAAAACGGTCAACGACGGGAATCGTAAAATCTTTGGAAACGAAAAACCTGTTTTTCAGCTTAAGTATAAGGTTTATTATAGGACGTGTTCAATTAACGCTATAAATAGTAACACGATTAGAAACATTCTCAACAAGAAAGACGGAAACAGAAATATTTATTTAGACACTACCCGTAATAAAGTACTTAATATTAGGTAATAATAATGAAATAAAGTGGATATAAAAAGGCATCCTTATAAGTTCATAAAAACTCTTTAATGGTAAGTATATTAACTGTCTATTTAATGAACTATTTTTATTAATTTATGTAACAGGTACTTAGGGTTGGACCATGGTTCTGTGCGACAAAAAATGATAGGGCGACGGAAAAAGGCGAAAGCGTGCTGACAGGAGTGATCCAACCCTTAATTATAGTTATTTGACCCATTAATATACTTGTTAAAGTTTTATTTCTCTTTGGGCCGGTTTCACCGCCAAAAAATATTTTTAACAGCTGTTGTAATATGAAAAGTATGTCAAATTATCTTCCAAGTCATCTATCTAGATAAACATGACAGTCTGGTATAGTGGTCCTACTCACAGATAGTAGATAGCCTGGATTAAAACATAGTATACTTTTATCCCGATATTCCCAAGCGGGTGACACCGCGGGCGGCCGCTAGTATGATGAAAATGACGAAACCCATACTCTGATCAAACAAAAAGTCTTGTATAGTGATCTAGTACTTTATTTATTTTCTTAAGTCTCTGATTATGTAGCTTATCTGTACTAAGGTAATACGCACGTGTAACATTCATGATGTTTATTGTGACATATAGAAGGCAGCATTAACAAAATGTTATTTTTGTTACCCTACGTTTTAGGATTGCTCAGTAAGACTGAGGTAACACTGACTCGTGACTTGAGACTCTTTCGACCGAAATCCAAGCTAATGTCTTTTTTGTTTAAGTTTTTCTTTTGTACTGAGTCTTTAACCATCATGTCTCAGCCACAAGGCTCCTGTCGTATCTAAAAGCAAATCGTGCGGTTGGCACCGCACAAAGTATGTCACTGAGTCAGCATTTTTATATTTCGTTCATTTCTTTAAATACAATTATTGTAATTTATTTAGTCACATCATATAATTTCAACTCGTTTGTAACAAGATAATAAAAAAATATAAATCTACATGGATTTATCATTTATCAAGAATATCAAGAATCAGCAAGTCTGTTGAGTGGCAGCATCAAGGGACAACCCAACACAAATGAACTCATCAGCGACCGTCAATATGAGATCTTCTTGCATACGCCACCTACACATGGAACAAAGCCATCGGCAGCATGGCGAGGCGCTCGCAGTCTTTCTTTTGACAGGATGTGACATGAAAGCCTTCCTGTTTTATGTGTCTGGATATCGGATTTTCTGAGGAATCGGTTTATTCGAGTTGTCATTGTCATTGTGTCCAAACACACATTTTACAAACACTTTGCACTGGTACATCTTGCACGCGTTTTTTCTTGTGGAATTAAGCTACATTTTTACGCTTGATTCTATAAAATACTAAGCCTTTAGCTATAGTTATTAGATTTTTCCTTGTTTTATTTACCACAATGCCAAGGCTCCCATACTTCTCGATTTTTTCTAAAAAAAATATAAGTTTGCGTTGTCCCAGTAGGCCAATATTTAGAATTTGAAACAAGCCTAAAAATACAAGAAGTACCTAGTACGTGCATGCACTTCACCAATCTGTAACATTACATGTGAATGTTCTCGGTGTGGGCAAACCTTTAAAAAAATGAATAGCACCAATTTTTGTCTACTTCACTGGTACGCTAGCATTACGGCCACAGACTTATATCGAGATAGACGAAAAGAGTGCTTCAAACTGTGTGAGAATATGGCTTTTCGTATTTTTCGCACCATGACGTCACGAGCGAGATTTAGTGATGTGGAAATGTTATTGACGAGCTCTTGCAAGAAAGCACTGCCCAATTAACCATTTTCATTTCCAAATGTCGCGTGTTCTCATGGCATTGGTCTCAACCGGACTGAATTAGGTCGTAAAACTTTGACCGTGGATCAAACTTTTGGCACGCAAGGTAGATTCACATTTACCGTCTATCTTGATATAGGTCTAATCACAGACGCGCTACCACTCGACTTTTTTCTATCGATTTGAAGTTATGTAATGAATGTCGTCCGGTGTGGTTATACCGCATCTATTTCAGGAATGCATTCCGAGATTTGCCCTCGTGTCAACAAATGCAAGTCAAATGCTGGGGAAACAGAAGGAGTCTAATGTGATCTCATTGCTGAACGCAAATATAGGATTTTTGTTACCTACTTACACAAGTATTAGTACATTATGATATAAGTGCGGTAAGTTGAAAATTACAGCCGAGGCGAAAAAGCAGAGGCTGTAATTATCAAAGCGCACGTATGTCATACGACGTTTAATAACATATTTGCAAGGAATTAATAAAACTCGACTTTCTTAAACGAATTTTTTATTTGTGTTTTTGTAATTTATTATCAAAATTAAATAATTATAACTTTTTAATTTTGCATTTTACAATGCTATTTTTATGTGATAAATATTAAACAAGAAAATATACTAGAAAAAAGCAACTAGTCTCATGTCGCCCTGACGGTGATGATGAGACTAGTTGCTTTTTTCTAGTTTAATTTCTTGTTTAATATTTATCACATAAAAATAGCATTGTAAAATGCAAAATTAAAAAGTTATAATTAAATGGCTGTTTCATCTTAATCGATAGTCAAACATCTGTAAAGATGATTCTTTCGAATGCGAGGATATTTCTCTCATTGATGAAGCGACGGTGGCCAACACCGTAGAACGGTGAATATACTAGAAAGATTCGACGTTCATAGGTCTCTGTAGCATAATTGGTTAGTGCATTGGGCCGGACTCTCAAGGATGCGGGTTCGTATCCCGTCAGGGCGACATGAGACTAGTTGCTTTATTCTAGTATATTTTCTTGTTTAATATTTATCACATAAAATTAAATATTTTAAAGAATCAAATGTTTATTTATTATATTTTATCTCCCAAAATTAGTTTTATTCATAAAATGTTGACCTCTTTTCTGACATAAAAACTCTTTGATAAGATTAAAAAGTACCGTTTGTTTTCGACGGAGCATCTTGATAAACCGTGCCTTTTACATTACAAAAACGCACAAGTACGTAATGAGATACAATACGATATCGAAATTGGTGTAATAATAGGCCGTTTACAAGCAAATATGTTATAAAAATTATTAAAACACTTCTGTCATAATGTAACATAATGTAAAACAAGTTGTAGTCCGATAAGTCTGAATTTTGGTATTCGTCAACCACATTAGTTTTGACACATAGCAGAGTCAAAAGCAAGACAAGCACAAATTATAATCCAAATTGCATCAAATGTTTTTGTAAACCCTAGGTATCTACATGAAAACGTTCATAGGAAACCATCCTTAATTGTTTGAGAAATATTGAACTGCATTCACAGATAAAAAAAAAATATATATTCAGCAGATTTTTTTAGATTATAATTTTACGTTTTGATGCCAATCGATCATGTTTCTTGTGAGGATCAAAACAGTCTAAGACACCAACTGAGGTATAAGTACTAGAAAACTCAGAAATCGCGAAAAAGTATTTTTACTCATTCGCTAAGAAAATAAGTTCCATCAACAAAGGTACTCGTCGGTGACGCGGATATGGCAGCGTGTGGCAATACTTGGATATATATATATATATATATATATACAGGGTGGAAAAAAAGACGGTAGCTGGAAGGAAAGCACCCTAAATATTAATGTAAGTAAATTTTACTCAAAAGAAACATTCCTTTATTTACAAAAATAAGTTAAACTGCATTCAAAGATTTTTGATAAATCACTTAACTGTACCGGGAATCGAACTAGCTTAAGTGTGAAAATTACATTCTGTACTTTTAAGGTACCAATCGATAGTCTTTTGTGTCTTAATTTAAAGGCAAAGCCTAGAAAATTAAAGATGAATAGTTCAATACTTTATTGTATCTACAGTAAAAAAATAAGTTCATAACTTTATATTATGATAAATTTTAAATAGAAAAAATTAACTTGGCCACAAGTGAATTCTCAGATGGGATTTTAACCCACGACCTTTGGAAATCCGGTCCAATGCTCTTCAATGCAATTTCCAACGGTCGTTGGTTCGATTCCCATCTGAGAATTTACTTGTGGCCGAGTAATTTTTTTTTCCAATATTTTTCTATTTAAACTTTATCATAAGTATAAAAATAGCATTGAAAAATGCAAAAATTCTAAATTCATAAACTTTATATTAATTATATTGATTGAAATGAGAGAACACATACACAAATTTTATTTTTTAGGTAATTAACATTTTTGGACTAATGTTCACCATAAAGCGCGACGAGAAGACGCGAGTTCAATGGATGAATAAATATGTGCCAATAATGTTTTTTGGACAACCTTTTCAGGATTTGTCTTTAATTTAAGACACTTAGTTTAAGACGCTTAATTGATATTTATACTTCTTCTTATCGTATGAGGATTAGTGGCCACCTGTGGTGTCAGAGTTTATCAAGCCGTCTAAAAGGCCTCTGACTTTGCCTAACGACTGTTATCAGATGACAACAGCCGGGACCGACGGTTAAACGTACCCTCCGAAGCACGGAAGCGCTCAGTTGTAATGCCACTTTACGGTCACCCATCCGATACCTGACCGGACCGAACGTTGCTTAACAAACGTGATCGGTCACGATCAGTCTGTTAAGCGCGGCCACGAACGCTTCGATACTTAAGACTATCGACTGGTAATATATAAGTGGTATGTAATTTTTCTAATTTAAGCCGGTTCGATTCCCGGTACAGGTAAGTGACTAATCAAAAATCTTTGAATGCAGTTTAACTTATTTTTGAAAAAAAAAAGGAATGTTTCCATTGAGTAAAATATGCTTATATCAATATTTAGGGTACTTTCCCTGCAGCTACCGTCTCTTTTTTTTCACCCTGTGCGCGCGGTGTGCGAGCGGTGTTCATGATAGGAAGGCTGGTTCAGCTCAACATTATTTCAGCCTAAAACTAAATAAAAACAGTCTGTTTTTCTTTCCAACAGGTACAAGTACCTAACACTATTCGGTTCTCTTTGCCCACTCAAAGAGCTTTCAAGCTCTACGCAGCCAACAAATTCAGTTTCTCTACAAGCAAGGTAGTAGAATCATCAAGTAAGTTGTCATACACCCATTCGCACTAAACTAAGCATCGCCTCAGGCAATTCTTATCTATTTTATGAAATTAATATTGAGAATAGCAAGCTAAGACTAGCCTTAGTGGATTTAAGAACATCAAACCATCGCTACGCTCAGGATTCAGTCTTTTAACCACTCGCCTTAGCTTGCTCAGGTTTCAATAGAGGAAACCCCCCGCTAAAATCCAACTTTCCAGCCTTGCATAGCAATAGTTATTTGTTATAAAAGGCTGGAAAGTTGGACTTAGCGGCGAGTTACCTGTATTGAAACCTGAGCAAGCGAAGTATATTGAATCCTGAGAGTAGCGTAGCGAGGCTTTCAAATGTACGAGACGCTAAAACTTTTCTGCCGAGCGCAGCAGACAATTTTTCACCTTACAAAAACGAGGAATTTTTTTAGGTTGTTTCCGCTGTCAACATCCGGTAAAAAAAATATTTTTACAAAAAGTTTAATCTAAATATACTGTCAGCATCTAAATTATATATCTTTAAATATAAAACAATTAATAATAATACAATTAATAATACAAGTTACTTATTTTTGAGCTACCTGGCTGTGCGCCGACTACTTGTGAATCACTTGTTCGTGCGTCAGGACGCACTTGCGCTTGCACGTGCAAGCGCAGGTGTTGTTTTTCGAGTGCGCTCCACTCCTCGCACATTTAATATTAAAGTGACCTAACTCAAAATTTACGTAAAATGAGTTAAATGCACTGGCATGACTATAATCTATGAAATGACTCTAAGAAATTCATCAACAAGTAGGGTTTTCCTGCTCTTACAACTTTGTTGTATCTTTCATATTCGTGACTTTTTTAACATTGATTGACAAAATACAGACTCATTCAGTGTTCGTTCAACCGTTACAGCAACAACAGATTTTGTGTTTAATGAAAAAGGGACCGATTAGTTTTAAGGCCTTTTTTATAGTGAAATGAAAGGTAAGTTAAATGCATACGAGGTGTGATCCAAAAGTAATGATAATCGGATATTTGTAGAGCATGTTAAAATATGAAAAAAAATTTTTTGCTTCCTCATGTATCCATTAGGTCAGCATAAAAAAATCATATCAATAGGCCACAATTACCGGGCGCTACATTCATTTGAATACAAACTGTCGGAGAGAATAATGGAGATAAATGAAATTAAAGCTGTCATCAAGTATCTCTGTTTGAAAAAAAATGACAACCATAGATATATACAGCGACCTAGTGGAAACATTGGCGGACTCTGCTCCTCCATATTCCACAGTTGCGCGCTGGGGAAAGGAGTTTAAGCTGGGTACAACAACCACAGAAGATGAACATCGCGATATACGCCCATCCACGTCCACCTTGTCCGGTCAAAATTGAAAATATGTTCGTATTCAGTAATGTCTTATTAAAATTAAAATTGTAGAAAAAAAAACTCTTCTACTTTTGCACTTATTTTCATCTTCTTTTAGAATGGCTTCTTCGCAATCAAGAAAAATTCTTGATTTAATTAATAATGAAAATAATGGCAGTTTTCCTCATGAAGAACACGACCAGGTAAGTAATCATTAAATTGAAGGTACTTTATCTGCAGTTCCCTGGCGTTTTTACTTACTTGTAATATTTTTTGTTTGCAGGCAAATACTGTATCTAAAGAAACAGAACAACCTAACGAAATTATTTCAGCTAAAAGTATTGATTCTTTCCAGGTATTAAATATAAATTATTTTCCATTTATTTTATTATTGAATGTAATTTCAATTCCTTCATTTTCGTGTTTACTTGCAGATGTTACATGATGTTAGAAATAAACCAGAAAATTGATAGTATTTGAATGTACTAGAGTATTTTAAAGATACTGAAGATAATGATAGTCTTCCTCTAAAACAAGATGACCAGGTATTGTAATAATTAAATTGAAAGTAGTTAATCTGCAGTTACCTGAAAATTAATTTATAATGTAGGGGGTAGTTACATTATTATCTCTATTTATTTGATTATAAATTTAATGATATGTCTTTTATGTTTACTTAAAGATTTTGCGTGATGTTGAAAAAGAACCAGAGAATGCTAAAGACCGCATAAGAATACCTATAAACTATCGCATTTCGCCGATCAATCCTGAAGAAAGTGATGCAGATTTAAGTGATGGTGATCCTACTTTTAATGTACAAGAAGATAAAAGGGTTAATAATTTGCTATTTCCACCAAATCACCGTTCCAGTTCTAGTAGTAGTAGTAGCTCTTCTTCTACTTCGAGCTCAAGTTCTTCGTCATCTGATAGTTCTAGTGATGAATCTGTGGTAGAAAATAATGATACTAACAAAGAAAATACAATACCTGAGCCATCAAGATCACTTCAACAAGAACAGGAATCAACTTCAAAAGTTAAGAAATTTGGGAAAAAGTTATATTAATAGCAAAAATGCAATAATTGAAGCTCGTCATCATAAACCACCATGTAATGATAAGTGCAGATTGCGGTGTCCTACTAAAATTGATTCTGTGCAAAGGCAACGTATTTTTGATACATATTGGGAAATTGGAGACATTCATAATCAACGATCTTTTATTTTGTCATGCTTAACCAATGTTACCCCAAATATAAATATACTAATGCTTCGGCTCCTAGAAATTGTAACAAAGCTTTTCATTTTATCGTTGATGGTAATCCAGTTCGAGTTTGTAAAACCTTTTTTTTTATACATTGGATATTTCTGATCGTATGATTCGTACAATTAAAAGTAAGACCGATGAACATGGGATTTTGAAGGCTGATTTTAGAGGTATGACTACTAGTCATGTCTCTGGTGAAGCAGTAATTTCTGACATCGAAGAATTCATTAATTCTATTCCAAGAACAGATTCCCATTACACGCGCCAAACATCGACCCGTGAATTCATAGATGGTGGTAAAACGATAGTCGATCTCTTTAAAGATTTTAAAGACATACAAAAATAAAAAAGTAAGCCACATTTTATAAAGTTTTCACTACAAACTTTAACATTTCATTCTTTCGTCCACGTAAAGATCAGTGTGATCTATGTTTACAATTCCAAAATTCATCAGCTGAAGAAAAATTTGTAATTAAAGAAAAATATGTCATGCATTTGAGAGAAAAGGCCCTTAGCCGAAAGGAAAAATATAATGATCGATGTAAAATTGATGACAATAACAAAGTAATTCTATTTGATCTTGAAGACTGCTTCAACCTGTCTGCTTGAAGAACTGTCTTCAGACACCTAGAGGGGACACCTCTGCTTTCTATTATAAAAGTAAACTTAATAGCTATAACTTTACTATTGCTTCTTTGAACAAAACAGTAGAAGTCAAAATTCATGATTCGTACAACAACGTGCAGTGTTATTTTTGGAGCGAAACGGACGCCAAAAGAGGTGAAACCCTTGACGAGTTTGTCCACAGGCTCGGATCCGGCATGTATGCTCGTAGCGACACATCGTCATACGAGCATCTGCTCAACATCGCACCGACGTACGAGCGGCCACAGCGCGGCCGGCCCCTACTCACTCCGCCAAAACCAACACCGACGCCTACAGCGCCCGCTCCCGCCCGCGGATTCCGCGCGCGGTCGAGCGACGCCCTACCGAATTTACATCGGCCCCCCTCCACCAACGTGGTGGAGGCCACTCTGACTCAACATTAAGAAAGATTCGCAACTACCCACGTAAATGGTACTCCCGATAAGTCCCTCGCCAGCTCGCAGGTCGCTCGCTGGGCCTCCCGCATGGGCCTCACCCGGCAGGGCTTGACCGCGTTGAGGGCGATGTGTGAAGCAACTAGGAAGGGGGGAAAACCAATCTGACCAGCCCGCTCGTAAGCGGGCAGCGAATCCGACAAGCCTGAAATGGCGCAAGCCAATAACAGGCCACCGGCGCACGAGACGAAGAAGAAGTTAGTATAGGGCCCGCCCTGGCTCGACAACTGGAGGATTGCGGTGAACTTGGGCAAGACCACCGCAATCGTTGGGACACGTAGGAGGGTACCCACACAACTGAAAATGAAGGGCGATCCAGTGGCAGCCGTCTGTAAGGTACCTGGGTTGCCATATCGACCGAAACCACGTCGCACAGGTCGACCATGACTCGACCTCAGCTCGAACCGCACGGGCCATTCTCCGCCCAGTGCTGTCATCACGGCTCCCACTGTGAACCAAGACTGCCATCAACAAAACCCACGTCCGGTCGCGACTCACATATGACGCACTGGCGTGGTACTCCTTACGTTCGCAGATTCAGCGCCAACGCCTCCAGCAGCAGCAGAATGTGGCGCTCCGCATTATCACCCAGGCGGGGCGCTACGTCCGCAACTCGGTCATCGCACGGGACCTTAATGTGGAGCAAGTGCAGGACTTCGTGGGCCGTCTGGCACGTCAAATGTTTGACGGCGCCGACTAGGGTCCCACCACCACCATCACCAAGGCATCGCTCCAGTGCCACCATCTCCATCTACAACAGCAGCGGGAAGGGCTCCTTCTCCCACCACCACAAGGGCCAAGAAAACGACAAAGCAGCGCCTTTGTCGTTTTATGCTAATTCATATTATGCTAATATGCTATAAATATTATATTAATATGCTTAATAAGAATCATATAATTATATAATCAGAACTATATTTTGTGTTTAAATTACTATGCATTCTCATTTCTCCTACCTACTGATCAGTAATAAATATATTATCAGTTTGGTTCTCTTACAATACATTATTATTTTTGTTTTAATGATATAAATAACTTAAAATAATAAAAAAGGGATTATTATAGTTAATTCAAACTTATTTAAAATGGGAATAAATTGTTACTTATAATTATAATAAAACGACTCATAAATGTTGACATTGACATGAGGCACAAGACAAAGACACTTTAAAAATAAAGGTTTATGTCACGTTCCGAAATCTTATCATTAGGTTGTTAAACCTAACAGATTGGGGGAGATTAATATAAAATCTTTTATCAAATAGTTTAATCTTATTGTTATTGTTTTTATGATTTTAGGAACTGAAATAATAAAATACAACCAAAACGGAGTGTTATAATTAATTCAAAGTTATTTAAAATAAGAATAAAATGTAACATAAAAAGTCAATAGTTTGATTCGGAACGCATAAGAACATATTTTTAGGTTTTAAATTAAAAAAAGTACTTTACCGCGCTAGGCCGCAAATGCGATTTTCCACGCAGAAAGGACAATGCTCAAAAAAAAACTCAGGCTCGGCGGAAATCAAATGTATCTCAAATTATTACTAAAAATGAGTAATTAAATACTGCATACCTAGAATCCTCGAAAATACAAATACAAATACAAATATTTTTATTTGCTCTAAATAGGGTACAGTAATGTTGTTAAGTACAATTGTGCAAACAAAATGGAGCTTAACCTATTTAGTTATTTTACATAGCATGCAAATATACAAACAATGATCATAAAATAAAATCGAGAAAGTCAACAATAAATTAATTTAAAAAAATTGTATGATAATAAATGTCAAATAAGAAATATAATAAATTAATGTCAATATACAATTAAATTCGCAAAAAAAATATATAAAAGTAATTTCATACTTTAATAAAAATATTTCGAGGATTCAAACTAGGTATGCAGTATTTAATTACTCATTTTTATAAATAACTTATCGAAACTCTGATAACATTAATGGTTTTTAATAAAATTATAAATCATTGAAAAGAGTATTTATAGGTACTGTTAGAAAATGCCTGATTTAATATTTTTTTAAATAACTTCGTCCCTTTACATCATTTCGTAACGTTGTTATTGCAAGAAAAATAAGAAATGTGTGAACATTGTAGCAGAATCGAAATTTTTCTTTTATAAAATAATCCATGTAACTAACTTCTCGAAAGAAAACACTTTTTCTTTTATGTCAGTGGAATTTCACAACTTAGAAAAATATTTAAGGATGACCTTATGTTATTCATTATTAAACACCCATTTTAGCGATTTAATGATTATTTTACTAAAAAAGAAACATTAATATAACCCCTGCCAAAATTCTAATAGCAATTTCACTTATTAAAATATTTCGGTGATGATACCTGCGTATACGTTGGTAATAATTACTTAAACAACCATTTGAGTGATTTAATTATCCTTTTACTAAAACATTAATATGACCCCTGCAGATCTATGAATAGCAAATTTCACACTTAAAAAAAAAAATTCGGTGATGCCTTCTATCCAGTAATTAATTACTCATTATTACCAGTAATTTGACATACATTACATTTGCGCCGGGCCTGGGTAAATTTTCCATACTATGTGAGCATTATCCTTTAATGACAAAACCTCCTTTTCCGAGCGTGTGAGGTGAAAATAACTATTGTTTTAACTTTAACCATTAAAAATTCTAAAGTCTAAATATAGTAATTCTTCTAAAATGAAGAGATTAAACATCAAACTGTAACTATGAATGTGTAAACCCCTATCACAGTTCACTCTGATTGAGACTCCTCTGTCAGAGTCCACTCTTACGAGTCAAATATGATCGTCAAAACGCGGCTTTAGTAGGAAGACAGAATACTGTGTATCTCTTTATACTGTGCTGCAAGTAGTGCATAGTGTCACCACTTTGCACCGCGTACTGCATTTTCTACGGTAATGGAAAATCTTAGGTCAGATTTTGTTCGGAAAATGCATATCGGGAGCGCATACAAAGGACGCAGTAAAACTTGGAAATTCGGTGGAGCATGCACACGAAAACTCTTTTATTCGAGGTTTTTATAGGACGATCCCCCCTTGTTGGTAAAATGAATGTTCGAATGTAATATTTTTACTTATAAGAAGCATTCAAACTAAAGCAAATTAAATCATTTTGTTTTGCTTGGAGATAGAATCGCACTAAAGTTCTATTCCATACAACTGCAATAGCTGTATATATTTAAACACAACCTTTGTAACTTTACATTGGATCAATAGTATATAATAGGTAGTAGATAGTCGAAGTCAAAAAGTCAAAGATTTTTATTTAAATAGACTTATAGATAGTGCTGTCGAATAGTCTATTTTTTCCCCTACCAGCCATTCAGGATATCTTTTAACTGATAAGAAGAACGGCCGCAAGAACTTTAACAGAAACAACAACATTTACAAAGGAACATGTCGTTGCCAAATACAAATCTACAATCTTGAAATATTTTTATATAAGAGGATAATTTTCTCATACCTCGATCACAATTAACTTATGATAAATTTTAAATAAAAAAATATTAGAAAAAGTCAACTCGGCCACAAGTGAATTCTCAGATTCTCAGATGGTCCCATGTGAGAATTCACTTGTGGCCGAGAGAAAATAGCATTGATAAATGCAAAAATTCAAAGATCATAAAAACAATAGTTATGTTGTATGTTAGTATCACATCCATGCATTTTGGTCTTTTAAATAATTATCTACCTTGTAAAAAACCAAACCTTTGCTTAAGAGTGTCTTTTTAACATATATTTTAAATTCGGCAGCTCAATCAAGCTGTACATTTCTATGAAAATAATAAAAGAAATCAATTTTCGTATTAAAATCACATATAACGTTGTTCTTCGGGAGCGTCGATTTACCTGTCAGGGCGTTTATAAAATTCCTTCCCCAATGAAGTGAAAAGAGGGATGAAGTTGTGTAAGATAAGTCATTCATTTTATGATTTTGTAATTTTTGCATTTTTCAATGCTATTTTTATATTTATGGTAAATTTTTAAATAGAAAAATATTGGAAAAAATTAACTCGGCCACAAGTGAATTCTCAGACGGGAATCGAACCCGCAACTTTGGAAATCCGGTCCAATGCTCTAACCGCTGAGCTACCGAGAGTTAAGTACCGACCGTACCGTAGTTTCCGAGACTTTTAAATTTGGAAATTTGAGCATTATTTTGTCAACAATCTTCTTTTTTTTAAAATTGGTTTGCAACGTTAAGTGACTGGGTCGCTTCAGGCATGACCTTAGTAAGACTACTCGCATCATTACGTTTGCTAGAAACATTGCAGATATCTTTAACAGTTGCCCAAAATATTTTGGGATTGCTTCTGTTGCTATGGATCTCATTCCCATGATATTGGTTTTTAATTCTGTGTAGAAGTTCGGTTAGAAAATTTTGGTAGCGTTCGTATGTTGTCACTTTTATAGAATCAGATGGATTCTTTCGGGCCTGTAAGTGCAATTCGTCACGAGTTTGTGGACATCTTATTAGACCAGGGGTGATCCATGGATACTCCAGTCCTCAAATTCTTTTCTATTGGTTTCCTAAGTATTTTGTAGAATAGTTCTACCGCTGCATTAGTGTCATCGCAGCTCAACAGGAGTTCAATCCACTGCAGTGAGGTCAGCAAGTAAACCGTCCAAATCCACCTTGGTACGCTTCCTTTTGATCGCTCGGAACGATGAAGTAACGGTGGAAATACCAGCAATGACTATATAGTGATTCGTAATATTACTATCACACACCAACCCCAGTACCGAATCAGATGCCACTCTGTTAAATATGTGGTCAAGGCATGTCAGTTTACAGGTTATGTAATTGCTGGAACCATTTGATGTTCTTCCATAAGACATAAATTATCAGTCACTTTCTCGTGCGCTGTCATCGAGAATATCAATATCAAATGTCGCCGCGAGAATTACCGATTTAGCGCTTTTATGCTCTTCTAGAATTTCGTATAATAAGGAAAGGGACATGCTTGTGTCATTGAATGTGTTAGCCTACACTGCATGGCTTAAGGCTATTCTAATGTGAAATCATAATTATAATTCGTATATGATGACTGAATAATGTTTCAATAATTATTGTAAAATGCATTAACAATGTATTTAGATTTAATAAGTAATCTCATAACTATTTAATGATCTAAGGGTAATGGTGATGGAAAAAAGAAAGCACTGGACGCCAGAGCTGCGACGACGTCTGTTTTAGAATAATAAGCGTTTGTCAATTATTTAGGCGCGATTGGAAGATTATAAAAGCAACTTGTACGATGACAATTAAACATTGGAAAGGAAATATAAATATTTTTATTAAAATCCCTAGTATTCTAAAGTTGTTCTTACACAATACATAAGCATGAAGGGCAAACGTCCAATACAAAAGTACTACGTATGGATATTGCTAAGTAGTTGCATTCATTGCAAACCGGAGCTCTATTTTTGATTCACTCGTCTCGAGGATTCTACTGATTTTCGTGCGACGTTTGAGTTTCCGTATTCCGTAAAAGCGACTTTGCCCTTATATACATAGCTTCGCTTTTCGCCTGCAGTACCGCCTCCCAACGCGAGCGCGCGAGGGGCAAAGCGAAAAGCATGCAAACGCTTTTCGCTTTTCGCTTTGCCCCTCAAACGTGGGCTTGCAAGGTCGCTAATCACCTGATCGTCTGCTCGATCGCTTCGCCACTCTCGCGACGAGTGATTAAAAAATAGAGGTCCTTGTTCGCTAACAGTAGGACTCCAAACATTAGTAGAAACAAGTTGTACAAGAAAAGTCTTATATTTTCAAAGTAAAATTTACTTATTTTTTTATTAGGCTTATGGTAGGAAAATAAACTTATATTATGTGATTTTACGGAAGTCGACCAATCAATGGGTAAACAATGTTAAAATCGACATGGGTGATTGAGGTTTTATGTGATATAATTGGTTAGTGCATTGGGAATCCGGCCCAATGCACTAACCAATTATGCTACAGAGACCTATGAGGACACGTCAAATTTTTCCAGTATATTCTACCTTTCTACGGTGTTGGCCACCGTCGTTTCATCAATGAGAGAAATATCCTCGCATTCATACTAGTAAAATTCGACGTGTCCTCATAGGTCTCTATAGCATAATTGGTTAGTGCATTGGGCCGGATTCCCAAGGATGCGGCTTCGAATCCCGTCAGGGCGACATGAGATTAGTTGCTTTTTTTTAGTATATTTTCTTGTTTAATATTTATCTGTTTCTCTTTCTGGCTGTTCCTTTTCACGCGTGAGTCGCTGAATCGATTTGAATGAAATTTGCTATGAACATAACTTGAAACATGGAGATGGATATAGAATACTTTTTATTCTGTTAGATGACGCCGCCAAGCGATAACCTAATTCCTCGTGGACAAAGTCGCGGGCGGAATGCTAGTCATCCATAAGGGAGGCCATTGCTTCAGCAGTGGGGACATCAAAAATGGCTGTAACGGTTACAAGGTTTTTTTTGGAAATACGAACATAATAAATATACAATAGTAAATAACCAGACCAAGAAAAATAGACATAACCAACAAAAACATTTTGTATCACGCGGGAAGCGACGCCATAACTTCTGCCCAGACAGCAGGTATCCCTGCGCCAAGTAGGTCGTCGTATATATTTTTATCACTATCTTTTTGTTACCAGGGTTTACCTTGTCCAGACGGACTCGTGGCAGCCAGAGTGGCAAACATTTTGTCTTGGGCGGAAATCAAACCCACTACCACTTTCGCCAAACTGTGCAAAATGCTGAGGCAGGGATTTTATTGACTCCATACAGTCAATTTCTATTGGAGTACTACTAAAATATAGTATATAAAAATCTATAATCTTTGTTATTATTATTATAATGTTTTAAACTTATTTCACTATCAGGCGACCTCCGCTAATAAAATAATTTTATTTCTCTCATACATTTTATCACCATCTTCTCGTTTGCCAGGGTTTACCTTGACCAGGTGGCCCATAGCAGGCAGGGTCGCCATCGATCAGCCACAGTCGCCGGCGGCATCCATCAGTGTCGCGGGCCGAAACGGGAAGCTACGAAGGCGGTGAAGGTGGCATGTTGGGCAGAGGGTTTTACAATAGAAAAAATAAAATTTTAGTTATGATAAATTTTAAATAGCATAGCATTGGACCGGATTTCCAAAGGTCGTGGGTTCGAGTCCCATCTGGGAATTCACTTGTGGCCGAGTTGACTTTTTCCAATATTTTTATTTTTAAAATTTATCATAAGTAGAAAAATAGCATTCAAATATGCAAAAAAAATATAAGCCGAAATTTTAATTCAAAATTTTAGGTTGTTTTAGACTACACAAAGAAAGGTTACACAAAGCAAGGTTACACAAAGCAAGGTTACACAAAGCAAGGTTACACAAAGCAAGGATACACAAAGCAAGGTTACACAAAGCAAGGTTACACAAAGCAAGGTTACACAAAGCAAGGTTACACAAAGCAGGCTTGTGTTCTCTGGGTACTTGGATAAACTTAAGTACCTAAATGGACTATCTATCTAGTCACGGGTTTTTATATCCAGTGACCTAGCATGGCCTCTGCAAAGATCCAAAACGTTGGGATATAAAAATAACTAAAAACCATGTGCTTATAAAAACGCATAAAAGATATTTTATTAATGAATCCGTCTCAGAATGGTTTATCGAATACTTAGCGGAATTAACGTTTCACCGAAATCACTCTAGCTCATTCATTTAAATTAGAAATACCAATGACCGAAATAAAGCACGGCTGCGATAACAGGATCTTACAATAAAAAAAACAGATATCTTGGACGCTGTTCTAACCTAACCTAGCCATGTTCGTTAAAGTGATATCGGCGAAACGTTAATAATAATAATAATACAATATTTATTTGCAATACAATATTGATCTTAAGTTAGTTATTTCCAACATATTCTATCGTCAATCCATGTGAAAATCATTTGAAATTATATAACATATTTAACTAGTTTTGTGACTGATACATTTGATACAGATATTATGAGTTAGGAATAATTACATTATGTATAATCAATAATTTGTAAAAATTTAAATTTAATATTATTGTCATAATAATTAAAATAATCTTATCTATATAAAAAAAACTGAAATAAACACATTTTATAAAAAAAAATCAAACCGACTTCAAAAAGTAAAAAATAAAACTTTTGGAGTCGGTGCCAGTCAAGGCATTCTACATTGCACTTCTATTAACTATATATTTTTTTTCCTTAGCTAGCTAGCACCGACTCCAAAAGTTTTATTTTTTAATTTTTGAAGTCGGTTTGATTTTTTTTATAAAATGTTTTTATTTCAGATTTTTTTTTTACTCCATGTGCCGTTACTTACACTAAAAATCAGCCCATACACAACCATGATATCATCTAGGTAAACGACTACTTGCCAAAACGTGTATGATATTTTTCAGGATTCTGAAAAAACTACTGGCCAAATCTCTGTAAAAATTATATGAGACTAAACCATTTTCTTCCAGATAAAAAAAGATTTATAAAAAGTTTCATCAAAATCCGCTCAGTCTCGTACCTACGCTAATAACCTTAAGTCAACTCCTCATTACCTTTTACAAAGCTGCTTTTCCCGGTGCAGGGATGTTACTTATTGAGGGTTTATAGCCTATAGGTATATTGGCGAGGACCAATAGCTATTTAACAAATAAGTTTCATCAAAATCCGCTCAGTAGTTATTGCGTGAAACTTCAGCTCGAACAAGAATCTAACAATTACCTGGATGATATAATTGTTTCATGACTTCCATGACATTAGGCCCCATATCTCCGAAGATTATCATCAGATCTCAATGAGACTTATATGGGACCAAATTGACAGTGTACCCGATCGAACAAAAAAACAACTATTAAAATCGGATCACCAACACCGGAGTAATCGGTATACATACATCAGACAAAAAAAAAATAAAAAAAAAAATCGCGTTGAATTGAGTACCTCCCTACTATTTTGTTGAAGTCGGTAAAAATACCATGACTTTACGTGAATGTTTTAATTTAGATATTTCACAGAAGCTAAAATAAATTATTAATGAAGCATTTTGAGCAGACTTATCTTCTTACTTACGAGTACCTTCGATCTTGCAGTGTTCAAGGGCAGGCCGACTCTTCATCAAGTTTTCAATTTAAGGGCAGTTGAGCCAATATGCCGGACATAAAATAAGTGCGCGTGATTGATCAGTACAGGCGTGAGGTCGGGTGGTTTTAGGTGCCCAGATTTGGGGCAACTTTGAATATGGTAAAGATTGGTGAGGGTATGTGCAAAGGGATTGTAGAGGAATCGGGAATTGAATGGGTTGAAAGTAAATAAATAGTGGTTTGATTTATTGAGTTTTGGGGAAAACTTTTGTAGTTACAACTTTTTTATTATTATAGGTACTAGCCTGTACTAGCTGTGCCCGCAACTTCGTTCGCGTGAGGTTCAGAACATTGTTTGCAATACTTCCGGACATATTTTCCATTCACACTTAAAAATTGTTGGTATGTCGAATTGGCGATCATTTTAACCAACTTCAAAAAAGAAGAGGCTATCAACTTGTCGAGTACTTATATTTTTTAGTTTTAAAGGAGGGTATTTCAAGGGTGATATCATCCGAATTACTAAATAAGAGAAAAACTAAAGGTACAGTCTCTTCTTCTTATCGAGTGAGGATAAGTGGCCACCTCTGGTGTCAGAGTTTATCAAGCCGCCTACTATATGGCCTCTAACTTGGTTTAAAGACTGTAATCAAATGACAACAGCCGGGACCGACGGTTTAACGTGTCCTCCGAAGCACGGCAGCGCTCAGTTATAATGCCACTTTACGGTCACCCATCCGACACCTGACCGGGCCGAACGTTGCTTTACAAACGTGATCGAATACGATCAGTCTGTCAAGCGCAGCCATGAGCACTTCAAAAGTACAGTGCAATCCAGCATACGTTTAAAGTCGTAATTTTTAAACAAGTAAATATACCAGAAAAAGCAACTTGTCTCATCCCGTCAGGGCGACATTAGACAAGTTGCTTTTTTCTGGTAGGTTTAAAAATAAATTTATATATTTTAAAATTATCACATAAAATACGAGTAAGTAGCATTGTAAAATGCAAAATTTAAAAGTTGTGATGTTTAAAATCATTTATTATTTTGTTGTTATAATAATAATGGCATTACCGATGCCTTTGATTGCGTCTCATCAGTCATGTTTCAGTGAGCCTCCGACACGCACCTTCAGAAGTACAGAGTAGCTCAAGATAGACAACTTGAACCTGCTCTAATCCACAGAACAAAAGAACTGAATAATACCTATACCAACTTACATTAATTGGTTTCGTCATTGGCCATTTCAACTGCTGAGGCCTGTCGAAGGGCACCCTGCCATTCAGTGTTGTTTCCAAGGATGCGGGTTCGAATCCCATCAGGTGAATATACTAGAAAAATTGGACGGGTCCTCGTTGGTCTCTGTAGCATAATTGGTTAGTGCATTGGGCCGGATTCCCAAGGATGCGGGTTCGAATCGAATGCTATATTTATCACATAAAAATAGCATTGTAAAATGCAAAATTAAAAAGTTATATTTAGATGCTTTCATCTTAATCGATAGTCAAACATTTGTAAAGATGTTTCTTTCGAATGCGAGGATATCTCAAGGCCAACACCGTAGAAAGGTGAATATACTAGAAAAATTCGACGAGTCCTCGTAGGCCTCTGTAGCATAATTGGTTAGTGCATTGGGCCGGATTCCCAAGGATGCGGGTTCGAATCCCGTCAGGGCGACATGAGACTAGTTGTTATTTTCTAGTATATTGTCTTGTTTAATATTTATCACATAAAAATAGGATTGTAAAATGCAAAATTAAAAAGTTATAACACAGAGAGTTTCTTACAATCAATGCCAAGTGAGGCATTGTTGAGGCGTCGCTGGAAGAGTGAAGTTTACTCATCAAGCCTCGCAAGGGATTTATGGCAAGGGATTGAATAAGTTTTTTAAAAAGAGGTACTTTAACCGCCTCTGTGGTTTTGAGGTACAACCACCGGTATCAGACCCAGGGGTCTGGTTCTTTTTTTGTAAAAAAAAATCGGGTTCGATTCCCAGCGGGGGTATATATTGTATTCGGTTTGGTTGGTGATAGGACTTGTTGTAAGTCCGCCTGGTCAGCAACCACCATCTTATCTAAGTCGGACGCCATAACAACAATGTTTTTAGCATTGTGTTCCGGCAGTTATAAGATAGCCAGTTCCACAGTGACTGAGGATTCCAGGCTCGCTTCCATCTTCAGCCTTATCAATACTTAACATCAGGTATGATGAAGGCTAAGAGTCTCCCCGTCGTACATAAAATAAATTAAAATAAAAAGTTTGATTGATTGATTTACGTCTTTGGTAGAGTAGTACGTACAGTGGTTTCAAGGTGTCGCCTACTCTGAGGTCCTGGGTTCGAATCCGGTAGGGGCAAATGTTTGTATGACGATTACAAGCTTTTGTACTTGAGTCATGGACGTTGACATATACTTATTATGTATAATTATATGTATCTAAATCCGTTATCCTCTTAAAGGAATTAACAACATACCAACACACAGGTTACCTAAGTATCCCATAACAAAAGCCTTATTTGCTTTCTTTGACGTTAGGCTTATTGTTCTGAGTATAAGAAATATTTATTTATTTGTTTGAGTACAAAAATAGTTTGAATTTGAGTTCATTTTTATTTTATTCATTGGCAACCTGTCGCTATTGTGGCATCGTTGAAGTGTGGCTAACCCCCATATTCTAAGTCGTTCCTCCAAAATTTTTTACACTCCACTCAAACTCATTCGACAAATTTGGTATTCATAGTTTCAAAAAATCTCCTCCACACATATTATTTCTCACTTAGTGTAATAATTACAGATTACGACTTAGAATACCGATTTCGTGTAGTATTTCGAAGAGGTTTTCAGTGAGGTTTCGTTAAGTCGAGGACGAGTAAGTTTTGGAGGAACGACTTAGAATATGGGCGTAAGAGAGTGAGTAAGCAGCACCTTAGGTGCTTGGCGACCTCACAATGGAAATGTTTGTTTGTATGTATGTAAAAAAAAAAAAATTAGGTAACCTACTAATATTGTAAATGCGAAATTTGTTTGTTACTCTTTCACGCAAAAACTATTAAACGGATTTAGATGAAATTTGGCACACAGGTAGTAGGAAGCCTCGATGAAAACAGCTGATACATTTTATCCCGATATTCCCACGGGAACGTCAACCACGCGGGTGAAACCGTGTGCGGTCGCACGTTATTGTATACTTCACGTCCCGTCACAAACAACATAACACAATATTATTTGTCTAGAAATCACATCGCTATGCCGTTTTATTTGATTAGCCACGATATGGTTATATCTGATATCAAAGCACCCTCAGACAAATATTAGTTCTCAGGCTGCGTAGGTTTATTATTTGCTTCAGGTGTATTATATCAAAAACAAAACTAACGCACGTATTGAAAATCTCAAAATACAAATGTTTTATTATACAAAACCGGGAATTGATTAGCCTTCAGCATTTTTATCAAATCAAATCAAATCAAATCAATATCATTTATTTAGTCTAGGCTGTTACAAGCACTTATGAACGTCAAAGAAGCTACGCCATCGGTTCACAAATCCTACGGCGGGAGACCTTGTTATGGCTTTATGGCTTTATGGCGTTAAAATAATATGTACCTCTGGGTCTGAAACCGGTGTTGTTACCACTGGACCATAGAGGCGGTTAACAAGCAGCTCCTTCCGGTGGTAGGCTTCGGCCGTGGCTGTTCACCGCTAAGACTAAGTCGCGTCGCCAGACGACTGCGGTCGTGTTCCGTTGTGCGTGCAGTCCGGGGTTGCCAACATCGCAGAGTAGAGTCTGGGTAGTTGCATCTTCTGCATCACTATTTGTGACTGCTCACTACTGATACACCGGGTGCCTGTCTTTGGAGGGTAGCGGGATCCGAATCAGGAAGTTGAGGGCCCTAGTAACGGGTTAGTCACTCGTGAAAGGCTGCCCCGCCACTTCGCGAAAAATCACAGGATGCTAAACCTTGCCGGTTGGCGACCGGATAAGAGGGCCAGGTGGCCATCTCTGGGGAGGTTCGGGCGTCCCCGCAGTCTCCAGGCCAGTCTCCTTCTCAGTGTGTCAGCCGTGAGATAGTCCCCGAGTAGGCTGTATGATGGCTCGCCCAACTGCTTTTCTCCTGCCTATTCACTCCCTTACCCCTTTACTTTAATATGGTACTGAAAATAGGGAAGAAAATTAAATAGCGGTTGCACACCCGTCCACTCAAAGTGCACCTCATAAATATCAGAGGATTGCTCTCAAATCTGATTCCGGTCCATCACTATCTTGAGACTGCGAAACCACAACTGCTGTTCCTCACCGAGACACAGATCAATTGTCAGGCTAACGCGGCGTACCTCAGCTACTCCGGGTTCACTCTGGAGCATTGTTTCATCCCCAATGACGGAGTCTGTGTGTACGTCCGCGATGACATTTGTTTTAAGCGTCTCAAGACCTATGAGGGGTCCCAATATTCGCTGGCTCGTTATCCCTCGGCCCAGTTAGTCATTCTGGGGGACTTAAATGGCCATCGTAACGAATACACACGACCTCTCTCAGCTTGTTAACTGCGCTACGCGGGTGCCAGATATAGACACACATACTGCAAACTGCTCGGCCCCTTTGGGGTCATCCGATAACTGTGTGGTGAAATCTGTATCCATCTACTCCCCACCTGATCAGGGCCCTAGTGGTATGAAAAGGGTGTGGCGATACAAGACGGCAGACTGGGATGAGATGCCACTTCTTTGCATCTTTTCCATGGTGGCAATGCTGCTTTTCTTCTGAAGATCCGTCGAAGTGCGCTGACGATGTCGCTGAGATCATACTTCGGGGTATGGAGTATTATGTTCCTTACTCCGACGTTCCGTCGGGCAGCAAAGCTCTATTAATAAAGATTAGGATTTCAATAGAAAAATACTAATCGACACGGCGCGCAAGTAATTCTCAAGCGGGACTGGAACCCGCAACGTTTGTGTATCCGACCCACTGGTCTTCCTATTGACGCTGGCCTACATCGCAGGAAAAAGGTGAGTACTAAAAAACTTCGACGGTTATTCACAAGGTTCGGTAGTTCAATTGGAAGAGCAGTGGGCCCAATACCTGCAACCGTTAGGTCCGAGTTTCGAGTCTCACCTGAAAAACATGTGAGCTGAACTATGTTCTTTCAGAAAAAATCGTTTCCAGTATTTATTTTTTTCATATGAAGTAAATAATAATAAGACGTTTTTTTTTATGAACGACGGGAAGTCTCTTAGTCTTCATCATAACTGATGTTAAGTATTGATAAGGCTGAAGATGGAAACAAGCCTCTCCCGGAATCCCCAAGCACTGGCTTTCTTATCTTTCACTGCCGGAACACAACAATGCTGAAAATATTGTTGTTATGGCACCAGACTTAGATAAGAAGGTGGTAGCTAGCCAGGCGGACTAACAGCGAGTCCTACCACCAACCAAACCGAATACAATATGTACCCCCGCTGGGAATCGAAACCCTGGGTCTGATACCAATGGTTGTACCACTAGACTACAGAGGCGGTCTACGTCCTCTCCTTCCTCCATAAATGTTCTTTTATAAAATTACCACATTTTTTTATTCTGAAGTACGGTGAGACTCTTAGCCTTCATCATAACTGATGTTAAGTATTTATAAGGCTGAAGATGGAAGCGAGCCTCTCCCGGAATCCCCAATCACTGAGAACTGGCTTTCTTATCTTTAACTGCCGGAAAACAACAATGCTGGAAATATAAGTACCTACTAATACTAAATATTGAATTCGATAAATATTATAAAATATTGAATCGACGACGTGTTTGGCGCAGGGGTACTGTAACGTTGTGTTTTTTCAAAACAACGTTTCATTTTAATATTTATTTATATTGCATCTTATTTATTTAATCACAATCATTTATTATTATATTTCAATAATTTTCCTTAATTTATATATATATTTCGTACATGCGACCTCATTTCATCCATACTCTTTTTTCAAACTATCAACCTCATTGTATAAAACTCCTTGGTATCTATGTAATATTTGAAATAAGTTTTAAATCATGTTCGACCTCATTTAAAAATATTCAAGTATTCTACCTATCCTTTTCACACACACTCTTATTATCATTCATCCTTTTTACTCATTTCTTTTTTTCTGACGATGGGGTTTCTTCGTCGTTTTCCCGCGTTTTCGTGCCGCGCTTGGAAAAGATTTTTCACTTTTTCACGGGACGAAGCCTGATTTTGCTTTGCAATTTAGAATTGAGAATTTTGTCTTTCTTTTTTAAATATCTAACACATTTTATTGGTAAGTATTTGAAAAGTATAAATACTAACATTATTGAAGTTTTCACAAAATTTACATAGGTTTGATATCTTTTAGCTTCATCTTCATACACGTTAAGTTACTTGGACTTGGAGATATCTTGGAGGAACTTTAATTTTAATTAAAAGAATATTGATCAATTAAAGGGTACGTATTATTTTTTTTCTTTTAATTAATCTCTTAGGTAGTTACGTATATTATTAGGTAATACGTAGTACCTATGTATATTCAAGATGTTTTTACTTAAGTAGTTACTTTAACTAACGCCTTCTTTTTTCCCGTACTTTTCAGGAGGGAAGAGGAGGGACCAACCAACCCACAAACTCGTTTATCGAGATCCATATTTTCATTTATAATAGATCGATATCTATAAAACAAGTTGCCTCATTTCCTAAGCTGAGTCTGATAACAGTCTGCGAAGTTCTAAGTACCGGTTCTGATCCTTAGGACCTGACTTTAAACAAGTAAGGGCGTTCCTGTTTTATACCTTATGTAGCGAGGAGACGCGACTTCGGGCGGCTATCTCTATTTTCCACCGTTCCCTACGACCGACGCGACTTCGGGCAGCGATCACTGTTTTCCATAAACTACGATTTAGTATAAATAGTTTTTAACGATTTAAAGTAATAATCTATAAGTAATTTTCATTTTAAGAGAGCAAAAGATTATGGTAACCACCCCCACGTATATAATTGTTTTTAACAAATTTTAGGTTTATATTTAATTACATACATCTTCCTGTAAATGTTTTTCTATTTTTTTATTATACGCTTGTTCTTAAACTCAGTTTTATTTTATCTTTATTTGTAACCTGCTCACTCTGTTCCCCGTTCCTTAGCCGGGCCGGGAAATAGTCCTGACAGTACTAAACCTACCTTTGCGCCAGAGGTCCCGGGTTCGATCCCAGGACAAGGCCAATATTTGTGTGCATGAAT
Organism: Chrysoteuchia culmella; assembly: GCA_910589605.1. Lineage (NCBI taxonomy): Eukaryota > Metazoa > Arthropoda > Insecta > Lepidoptera > Crambidae > Chrysoteuchia > Chrysoteuchia culmella. The sequence continues at coordinate 841,624 of OU342659.1, read as the reverse complement.
ATGTCTATTTGTCTTGGTCTGGGTGTTTAATATGTATATTATGTATGTATTTACAAAAAATATATATATAAAGTATATTTATCCATTATCCATAGCACAAGTTCTTCATAAAACTTAACGTGGGCTAGATAATTGGTGTGATTGTATGCAATTATTTATTTATTTATAATTGAATTAAATTGTTTTTTTTTATTAAAAATTGTTATAATATGAGTTTTTGCGTTTCGTTTTCCCATTTTCTCCTCATCACCATTCCAACGTGGAAAACGTTCGAATTCCGAGTATAAACAAATTGTCGGGTTAACAAAAGTTTCTTTAGTCCCAAGAGCCGCTCGGCTGGTCAAACGGCCAGAGGTATAATCACAGGGCAATTAGCACTTGGACTAGTTAAAACTATAAGTAAAGTCCTTTGGGCGTTCTGATTTTCATCTGAGTTTCATCCGCAGGGTTCCCTATCCCGTGGGAATATAAAAAAATCCTTTCTTAGTGCTCGCCTACTTCGTTATAGGATCCTGTATGCAAAATAGCTTAATCGGTTTAGCTCGAAGCTATATATCATCATCAAAAGGCTTTGCACGAATAACTATCGAAATAATATCGAGTAAGTATCGAGCACGTTATGTCAAAAAACGTATCGGAAAATTTAGATCGCTAGAATCGTAGGAAAGCTGCTCAATATCTCATACTTTTTTACTTTACTTTCTCGATACTTACTCGAAATTTATTCGTGCTAGGCCTACAGTTCCTATCCAATTTCGGTTTCGATGACGCATGTCTCATCCTCGTTAGCCCGCATATGACAATCTTTGACTGGAAGGTCCGGGCAGCGTAAAGTCAATATCCATGTATGAGGCAACGCCGACAGTTGCAGAATAGTACATAGACATTGTCCCTGCACTATTTAGCGTAATAATCATACAAACCTGTTTTTTAGTCAGCACCTTTAACACGAGAGTTTCACGCAACAGACATTGTGATTCATTATTGAAAGACAAATAGCGCATTTATGTCCGCACTCAACACATTTCTGACGAAAGGCGTTGAACCGCAACATATTTGTCCCTTAAAGATACGCGGAAGTGCTAGTCACAATCTGTGCCGAATTTGGCACTAGTTAAAATCAGATAGATGTTATATAGTACATGTTTCATCTTGATATTATCATTAAGTAATGTTCTCCAATTATTGTAATTAAGTATATGAAAGCCATTATTATTATTATTTTTAATTTACTTTAAATACGATTTATGATTATGACACAGCTGATGCGTCTTCCAGTAACATTGTAAGTTGCGTCTTATATTAATGCACTTTTATCTTTCTTTTTTTTTGTTTTTGCCATTGTATTTTTTATATTTATACACTTTAACATAAGTACCTGAAGTACGTCATGCTCACTCAAACGTTTCTTCGGCGGTGTCGTGTGAGGCGGGTCGTTACGTTCCCTAAAATATGGTTGAGCGAAGCGATGGCTGGTTCATGCGTCATGCTCGTGAACGGGTGCCGCCAGCGGAAATGGTTCTACTTCAGTCTGCTTGTCTTAACGTTGTGCTTAGAGATTAAATATTTTCATCTAAAATAAATTACTATCGACCTGTATGATGTACGTCACAACTTGCAGTACAGTAACCTTGTAATGCGAGAAATGTTAAATGTAAGTCCTTCCTTACGAGTTGAAAATTGTTTACGGTTAGGATAACCATAAAATGTAATATTATTATTAGTATTTTCTTTTGTGATGGAAATTGACCTTACTGATATGTTAAGCTCACTTTTCAATTTGACGACTCTGTATGAAATAAAACAGGGAGAAAAAAATAGCCCTTGACGAGTTTCTTGCCGGTTCTTCTCGTTACAAGGTCTCCCGCCGTAGGGTTTGTGAACCGATGGCGTAGCTTCTTTGACGTTCATAAGTGCTTGTAACAGCCTAGACTGAATAAATGATATTGAATTTTGAATTGAATTTTGAATTTTGATACGTTGCCTAGAAGTCGAAAGCAGAAGTTTTCAGTTTCGTGAGTACAATCACCCTTTTCAATAGTGTGCAATAATATTTTTACACCCTGCGTAACAATAAATACAAACTATGGGACGAAAACTGAATTTGGGTCTCATTCAGACCAACTGGTTGATCAGTTTAGTTGGTCGGAACGGAATAAGCGATATAAGGATCAATTTTATTGGAATAAATAGTGTACGTTTTTAATAGGTATCTCAGACATGAAATGCAAACACGCTTCGAAACTCTGTAAATAATATCATCAGTAAACATGAGTTAATTCGTAACATCTTTGTCTAATAAAAAAATCCTAATAGCTTAAATAGAGGGGACGCATAATATTGCGACTCAACACAGATATTGACTTTACGCGTCCGGGCACAAATATACAAGTCAGGAAGTCAGGAGCCTGCCACAGTAGGTGTAGTAATTGTGAGCCACAGGTGGTGTGGCTTTGAGCTCATCTCTCTTAATATCCAGCTCCACGCTTCTAAAGTCTTTTTGGAAAATACCTGATGTCGAGTATTGATAAGGCTGAAATGGAAACGATCCTCTCCCGGAATCCTCAGCCACTGAGGAACTGGCTATCTTATCTCGAACTGCCGGAACACAACAATGCTGAAAACATTGTTGTTATGGCGCCAGGCTTAGATAAGATAGTGGTAGCTAGCCAGGCAGACTTACAAGTCCTACCACCAACCAAACCGAATACAATATGTTCCCCCCGCTGGAAATCGAACCCGGGACCCCTGGATCTGATATCGGTGGTTGTTCCACTAGACCACAGAGGCGGTTAAAAAGATAAGAAAGGGTAAAATAAATAATTTATTATTCAAATGAAATACCTGTTAATATTCTATTATTCCTGATATAAACGTTGTCTATATATCTACTGGTCAACCGGGAAGTTCCTCGACTGTACCTAATTACTGACACTTTTAAATAAATAAATGCATACAATCACACCAATTATCTAGCTTACGCTAAATTTTACGAAGAACTTGGGTTGTAGATACTAGATATCGGAATAACATACTTATATATAAGATTATTATAATTATAATAATAAATAAATTTATTTGCAAGAATATGGATACAAGGGTTGATACATAAAATAATGACCGACATATTCTGCTGATACGTCAGCGTGCAAATATTAAATTTGGTAGTACAATTCAGTCAAAATATCACATAGTGTATTAAAACTAATTAAATGGCAGTGTATTAAATTAAATTAAAATTAAGCGTCCTAGATACAATAGATTTACATAGTGCGTCAAGAAAAAATTCAAACAATGTCAAAAAATAAAAAAAAAGATAATAAAATAATAAATCAATTGTCACAGTGTAATTATAGTACAATCGGAATATTTAAAAATAAGTCACAATTTATCATTCATAAAGTCCTTAATACTATAGTAATTTTTATCTAATATCATATTAAATAAATTCTTTTTGAAGTTATTGAATGTCATTTGGACGATATCATTAGGCAATTTATAATAAATACTGATAGCCATACAGAAACAATTTAAGGAAATATCATCAGAAGTGAAACTAATAAAAGAAAACACCTAAAATCAGTAAACAGCCTTTACAACAATAATTATAACGAATTAATTAATAAACCAAGTGCAACAAGTTAACTACGTCACGCCTAAGGTCCGTTCCGCACCCGAGTCCCTAAGATGCTGTCCCTACTCCAGCCACCGCTCGCGACCGTTGACAATCTGCGTCAGCGGTTTTTCCCTAACAATATATTATCTTGTCCAGGGCGACATGAGACAAGTTGCGTTTTTTTCTAGTATAGTTTCTTGTTTAATATTTACTACATTTTTTTTTCTTCTTTTATTTAGGAACAAACAGTTTCTTAAAATATAATAAGTACATAAATCAGATTAAAAGTAAACCTAGAGTCCCCTAAATTATAAAATAAAAAACAGTAGAAAAAAGGACAACAAAGTACTTAAACAATTACACAAAATTTAAATTAACAAGCCTAACAGATAAAGATTTGTACACACAATTCACACGCGGATACTTTTAATTATGTTGTTATCACATTTAAAAACAAAATTATATATATAATATATAAATATATAAAAAAAGAAACACAAATACAAAAACAATGCGCTGCTTAAGTTATTAACAAACACAGTCCTATAAGTCGAACTTCTCTTAAAAATAAATAGACATTTGTTATAATATTATCACAATATTAGAATATTACTCTGCGGTACTGGATATTTCAGTGATGCGGTTTCTGAATTTATTCAACGATTTATCAAATATTTCCACCGTACTATATTGATCATCATATAGGGAACAAGATCTTTTTATAAAACTATTCCTGCCGTAACAAGTTTGACTAGGATTGATGAAAAAGAGTGTTTTTTTTCGACTGTTTCTTTCCTGCTTGCGTGGAACACGAAAATTAACTTGTTCTAACAGAAAAGGAGCATCAACCATATTATGTATTATTTTAAATAGGTATTTCAAATCATTTGATTTCGACGTTTTAACAAAGAGTCTATTTTATGAAATTGAAGTGATGTTTCGTAGTCTGTGTACTGGTGCCCAACTCTGTAGTCCAAGGACTTAACAATTTTTTTTGGATTCTCTCAATTTTATTTTGGTGAATTTGTTGATATGGATTCCAAACACAGCTAGCAAATTCCAATCTACTTCGCACGTAACTATTAAATAAGATTGTATAGGTACTCACCAGTTTAAACTGTTTACCTGCTCTTAATATGAAACCCAAAAACTTATATGACTTATTTACTATTTGGGGAATAAATGTGAGTTTGGAATCCATTATAACACCTAGGTCTCTAACTTCGGTAACGCGTTTGAGGTCCTCTTCCCATAGTTTATAGTTGAAATTAATTATATTCTTTTTTCTAGTAAAATAAAAAAAACAAAACATTTATCCGAATTAAAAATAGCATTGTAAAAATGCAAAATTAAGAAGTAATAATTAGATGACTGTTTCATCTTAATCGATAGTCAAACATTTGTAAAAATGTTTCTTTCGAATGCGAGGATATTATTCTCTTCATTGATGAAACGACGCGGTGGCCAACACCGTAGAAAGGTGAATACTAGATATACTAGAAAAATTCGACGTGTCTTCATAGGTCTCTGTATCATAATTGGTTAGTGGCCAGGGCGACACGAGACAAGTTCCTTTTTTCTAGTATAGTTTCTTGTTTAATATTTACTACATAAAAATAGCATTATGAAAATGCAAAATTAAAAAGTTATAATCATATTTATATCTCTTTTTTCTGCCTTTGATACTGACGCTTTAATAGTTAGTATTCTTCGCTTTTACTATCTGCACTTGAATGTTTCCATCACACCCAGTTCAGCATTAGTGAGAGATGTATTTCCTATGTAAATAAATGCTTTTTGTAGACCTTCAACCCTTCGCATTAATCCACCATTGATGGATGAAGGTCCCTAATCAGTGGAGTGCACTAATCTTTTTGTAAAGGCACAGAAGGGACACTTTGGGAATGACGGCGATACGTCGAATCGATGTGGAAGTTTGTCGAAGTGTTCAAAGTAATTTACCTTTCCGAAATAATATTTCAACTCTACTCGACGAGTTGGTTGCTTAATAAAAAAAATTATGAATTTCAATCATTTATTGCAACCATAATTTAAATAAGGATGTTACAAAATAAATGGAGATCATTATGGACCCTGTTGGGTACAGCAACTGGATGAGAGGGGGAAGATACTTCTTAAACTAATTTTTGAAATATATTTTACTACTGTAAAATTAAATTAAAACAGCTTTGATTTAATTTTATTGGCAAGAGGTCTTTCATAAATAAAATGAAAAAAGTAATGGTACGGCTTACGTGACTGTTGTGTTCTGATATAGCCATTTATTTATTTATTAGTTATTACATATTATTATTATTATTAAATACTAGAGGCCGGGCACGGTTTCACCCGCGTGGTTCCCGTTCCCGTGGGAATTTTGGGATCATTTATAGCCTATGTTACTACTTGGGGATTCTCTATACCAAATTTCGTCAAAATCGGTCCAGTAGTTTTTGAGTTTATTCGTTACATACAAAAATACAAATCTTTCCTCTTTATAATATTAGTATAGGTAGTATAGATATGTTTATAAGTTAACCAAAGAGCTAACTTATCAAAGGTTTTATTTAAATTTCAAATTTTCTTGCTAGAAAAAAGCTGTTTTAGAAAAAAAAAAATATTTGAACACTTTTCGCGGGAAAAATATTGTTCTTCATTGTTTGTCGGATTTCGAAAAGTAATATTTAATTTCCGCGCATTATTTGAGAAAAGCACAATACAAGCCTTTTTTTATGTACCTATTTACGTATGTGTGCCTCGGCTTCGTCTCGACCCACATTTACACGTTCGTCCATCAATGCCTCTTTTGCTGGCCGCTGCAGTAATGTACTATTTATACCTATAAGTTTTATGTTCATAATTTCCTTTTTTGGATTTTTTGTTGTTGGGTTTATGTTATTTTAGTTATAGTTTAAATTAAGGTACAGAATCAGAATCGGAATAAAATTGCTTAAAATATTTCACAAATATTTATATCCTGTTTTTTTTATTAATAGGCATAATTTTATTAATTTGTGCATTTGTGGATGACGTTTTTGACCTATTCTATTACAAAATGCTGTACCTGTGTTGAACTCCTTAATTAAGCTTTGCCTGTCGTTATCAGTAGAGTTTTTTTTAAGAAAGTTATCTCAAAAAGTAATAGACTTATAGAAAACGTTTATATAACAAATAATAGAGTTTTAATGGGTATTTCATTTCATAAATAAGTTATTTCTTTAACTTATGTTAGGCATTTCCGAACGCAACATTTTATTTAACGTGTAGCGTTTCCGAACGCATCGGTTGAATACGAGCGCTCCGCGCCGTAATGTTTTAAAAAATGTATCTCTCTGGCAATTTTTATAGTGCGTAGTGTAGTTGTGTGTTACAAAATATATTGTTTTAATTATTAAAATACTTGTTTTTGAGAGATCCCTTTTACTTAATACTTTCCGAAATATCGTTTCTCAAAAAAACTCTACTGACTAAAACTACCATTACTACGAGCGACATAAGAACGCTCTCAAGGCCAAAGTGTGAAGCGAGCGACGAACTATTGACTGTACTCTGGGGTCCTACCAGCATCTTTGAAAACTATCGTGTTAAATAAACGTTTTGATATAGGTTGTCAAATAAAAACAAAGTTGTTATTGCTGCCAAGGAATAACTTGAAGTTGTCAAATTTTGACACACTTCATACTATAAGAGCGATGGTTAAGCAAACACGTCACAAAACGTCTATAATAAAACGAGCTTACTTAAGGGTCATAGTACGAAACAGCGTGGTAAGATTGAAATGGAAAAAATATATCTCTTAGCGCAGTAATGTTTCAATCTTACCATGTTATATCATACTACAAATCTCTGAAAGTAAGCTTGTTTTTTGACGAAAATTTTGTGACGTCTTCGGTAAATCATCGCCTCCAAAGTGTTGTGTGCCAAGTGTGATAACTTCAATAAAAACAAAACGAAAACAAAAACTCAAACAAAACGTTCTTATGACATGATGGTTTCTAATTGATGATGGTAGGCCCTCTGGTTTTGTCAACATATCAAACTACAGCAAGCCTGAGGGTTGACTTTGAAGCGGTTCTCAAACAGGTTAGTGACCCGACCTTGTTTACCGACAAATATTAAATACAAATTACATTTGCTGCTGTTATAGCTTTTTATTTAACTTGGAAAATTTATATGAAAAGAAAATAATAAGTCAATGATGAAAAGTTACATTTGATTGTGGCGATTTCGGTTCAATATAATTTATCCTAATCATTTTATATTATGAATGCAGACGTTATTACTTTAAGTTATGCGTAATTTAGATTTTGTAAGCCGTATACTTAATTAGCAAAATATTATGTTAACTTAAGATGTAAAATGTGTCTACATAAATTATAAAAAATATCCTAGCCTAGTAATATTAAAGTAAATCAATTCTACAAATGACTTTTAACAGAACACATGATTATTTCCAAAATTTGTCATTTGCATTTAATGCAACATCGCGTCTTAATCAAAATAAAACTGACATAAAAACAACTTACTTTACTAAGATGTGACCTAAAGTGAGTCTTGGCCTCCGATAATAAGACGCGCGTTTGGATCTAAATATACTAAAATCATCTTCTAGCAGATTAATAAAAAACTTTTTATAAAAAAATTAAAACCGACTTCAAAAAGCAAAAAATAAACCTTTTGGAGTCGGTGCTAGCCAAGGAATTCTACTTTGTGAAGCAGTGACACCAGCAGCAGCAGCGAAGCGGTAAGCGGGAACGGTGGAATTAAACGATGTTTCAACTTCACTTGGGTTTTATTTTCTTTAAATTAAATAACTTTTATAATTTTACAATATTGGTTTTGTGAGCTATTACTAAAACTGCCACACTTCTTGATAACTAGTGGACGGTACCGTAGTCAGCGATCGAATGACGCTCTGCCGACGCAGAGACCCAGCCCAACCCACGGTTGGGGTGGGGGTCTATGCGTCGTGTTGAAGTTAGCGCGAATTGTAACCGGAAGTCTAAGTAGTAACTTTTAATCTTTAAATTAGATTGTATTAATAATACAAATATGACGTTAAAAATAAAACAAAGATTTATGTACTGCTACATTTGCGGCCCTACTATTTTTTTTTCTTGCCTTGGCTGGCACCGACTCCAAAAGGTTTAGTTAAGTAGGTATATTTCAGACTTACATCTCGTGCTATTATACGTAAGCGCACTGTCCTTCAAAGGAATATGAAGCAGAATAAAATCACCAAATAGCCTATTATGGGAAGGAAGCTGATAAAAATATGAAGAAGTGTCTTTTGGCCACGACCAAGGGGCTAGTAAAATCGCGGATTGTGCGAATAATACGGTTGTCGATTTAAGATTAAAAATAAAAACGACAAACATCTTAAAAAATATATATTTTATAAAACAAAGGCTATACTGCTGAAGTGTTAAAACACTTGTCTTTTCACTTGTAAACTTTTCAAGTGTTAACTTTTTCAAATATTATAACATTGCAGTCATTATTTTGAAAGATGATTACTCTCAAAATTAAATGAAGAGTCAATATCATAAAATTATATGAAGTGAGGTTGGGTGAGAATAGGAAGGACCGTTGGTTCCCTGCGGTCACTGAGTCATAAACCCCTTTGTCATAAAATATAAGTACTTATTTAAAAAATTTCAAGCATTTGATATTATACATTTCTATGTTTCTAAAAGAAATATTTGATAGAATCAGGCGTTACTTGAAGGAAATCCATACCTTAGTAGAAAAAAAAAAAATGTAGCTTCCGCAAGAAAACTTACAAGCAAGATGCGCCGCCCGCCCGCCCGCAAATAAATGCAGATGCAACACAGTGACACACCTTGCACCTTCACTGATTACTCTACACGTGTTTCGCCCCCACACGGAGTATCCTCAGGAGTTGTTAGACAGTGCAATACCAGCACCAAGTTCACTCGGCATTTATTTGCGGGCGGGCGGTGCATCTTGTACGTAAGTTTTCTTGCGGAATTAAGCTACACATGATTCGTTTTTTTCTAAAAAAAATGTTTTGTTTTTATTATTTACCAGTTTGTAGGAAAAACTATAAAACGTTATATATATTTTTTCTAGTATATTTTCGTGTTTAATATTTATCACATAAAAATATAATTGTAAAATGCAAAATTAAAAAGTTATACATATATTCATATAATTTGTATTTATTATAATATAAAGTTAATTTATTAAAATTAGTAAGTCGACGGTCGAAGGTCGTCGGTTTCAAGGTGTCGCTTATTGTACAATAAACACAAAGTTAGGTACAAAAGGCGGACTTAATACTAAAAATATTCTCTACCAGTCAACCTTTTGGGAAACTGGGAGCAGCATTTAATAATATTTCTACAAGAATAAATCTATCTATATATCATTATAATGTATTTATATCCGATACCCTTTATTGAACTTCTTTCAAAATAAACTCGTGGGTTTTATTTTTGTATAAAAACTTTTTGAGCATAGGCAGCGCCATCTAGTGAATTTTATTGCCATTTGCGGTTTTACAACAGTATTTCTGAGATTTCCTAAAAAATACTGAACTGATTTCGAAAATTGGACCCACTTGGGAACTCAACCTGATCTAATAACATTTGAATCATTACAATCGGTCAAGCCGTCTTCGAGTAATCGATGTACATCATAAAATAAATGTACATATACGCGACAGTAGATAACCTCCTTCTTTTTTTGAAGTCGGTTAAAGATGCTACGCCGTCGGTTTTATTCTTGAAGGCTATTGCAATTATTGTAATCATACATTATTGCTTCACAGTTAAATGAAAGTATTTGAAACCGTTGTGTTGTGTGTGAAATAATCTTTCAATCCGATATTTCCGCATTTCCATCGGTAAAGCAACAGCTAAAACAAATCCATAAGTAACGTACCGTTCTACTACTACAAGAAATAAATTCTCAAACCGCGCAGTGAGCGATAAATCGCGCTTTTCGTGGCCTCCCAGATCGCTCGGATCGGCCGGAAGACATAAATCTGAGCGGGAGCGGAAACGGCTCAGCACTGCCGATACTGTGACGTCAGATACCGACCGCTTCGAGTTACAACCACAAATACATAAGGCGGCATCAGGTGCCCAAGCAGAGATTACACTTGAAACCATTTCTTAGTCTTTGGTAACTTTTTATTTGTGTCAAAAAGAAGCAGCAATGTGTCACATCCAACTGTCAAATTAAACGTTGTTCATAAAAAAAAACCCAGTCCGGAGGAAGAGCTCAACATTTGAACTTTCTAACGGTGGCTTTTCTTCACCCTTCCATACTTTCACCATCATTCCTACATCACAAGTATAACCTACAGGGTCAACATCAATACGGAGCTACCGATAATATGATGGGAAATGATGGGAGCGGTCTCTCTGGTAACATTTTTATTTCGTGTTACACTGTGCCCTGTGTCCCATGCAAATGTAGCAAGTTTTTGATTTATTTTGTATTGAGCAATGATATGGTGGTTATCGGATAGATACAATCTAATTTTGTTCTTATTTTGTATTCAAGGAAAATTAACCCTTTTTTATAGGGTCGTGTGTGTTATTAGATTTAACTGAATACTATGAATAATGCTCATTGGTCGCTCGCTCGCTCATATATTGATATTTTTATAAGTTATGGCCAAGTTTGTAGGAGACGCTGCTGCACGTCTCCTGAAGGCTGAGTCCCGTAGTAGCCTTTTACGACACCCACGGGATCAGAGGGGGCAGTGCTATTCTAAGCTGACACTACACAGCATTGACTAGTATAGTATTAAATAATCCATGGTAATGATTAGTCAGACTTATCTCGAGTACAACCTTACAACAAGTAAGGAGAAGAATCCTTCAGTTGTCATTTTATAGTCGTTCAGTTAGATCAGCAGTTAGCCTAATTCCTATTTCTACTAACCCTAGCCTAACCCCTGCACTGGTAAGCAGACATATTATAATTTATAGCAATAACAATTCTATTGTGTCTCGTTCGTTGCCAGCGAAAAGTTTTCTACTAAACTAGTATTTATTATAAATGCGAAAGTTTGTGAGGATATTTGTATGTCTTTCACGCAAAAACTACTTAATGGATTTTGATGAAATTTCGCACACAGATAGAAGATAGCCTGGATTATAACATGGTCTGCTTTTTATCTCAATATTCTCACGGGAACGGGAACCACGCGGGTGAATAGTAGGAAAAAAATAGTAACGACAGGAAGCAAAAATAAGAAAACCAAAAGCTTCACAACAACTTTAGTACAAGTAATTTTCACGTCTTACGCAGCTTATTACAAACAGAAAAGTTTATTGCTTTAATTAATCCAAGTACTAAGTAGTTGTTGATCCAGTTTTCAAGTCGTAAACTAGATCGTTTGAGAAGTCTAGCCACATAACAGATAGGAACAGAAGTCAAACACACGTTTGTACTTCACTTTTCATACCTACGCTCGGCGGTCGCGCTAGGGTTGTCAATTTAGGATTATGCACAAAGAAATATCGTGGTAATGGCACTCGTATCTAGTTGTTTGATTTTATTGTTGAGAATAAAACAGGAAGAACGGAAATATAAACCAATAATAACTAATGTACGCGCTTGCACGCGGTCAAATATCGTCATCGTCTCAGCCACATTACACCCACTGCTGGGTATAGGCCTCCCCAAAAGGGTTTTGCCATAATCGCCACGCTTGGCAGGCGGGTTGGCGATCGCAGTATGGCTAAGTTTGTAGGAGACGCTGCTGCGCGTCTTCTGACGGCTGAGTCCCTTAGTCGCCTTGGGATGAGAGTGGGTAGTGCTATTCTAAGCCGACACTACACAGCTGTCAAATATACGCGTTCCCAAGTCTGAACTGGTCCGAGATATCGTGTTCGTGAGCGGTGTGCGTTGCTCGAGCGCACTTTGTATGTAGATTGGCTTCTGTACCTATCTGTTTTGTGGTCTAGCTAACAAAGCTGGCAGTAGCGACGCCAGATTTGGCAGCGCCGCTTGCAAAAAGTTACTATAGCCATATTTTTTTAAACTTGCTCGCTCGTGTTTTTTTTTAAATTTATCGTTTTTACGAACTTGGGGACTTAAAAAAAAAGCGCTTAACTAATTTGCTCATACCATGAGATATTACAGAAATATTAAATGCATTTCATAAAAAGAAGAGTATTGGAAAAAATCAACTCGGCCACAAGTGAATTCTCAGATGGGACTCGAACCCACGACCTTTGGAAATCCGGTCCAATGCTCTAACCACTGAGCTACCGAGACTTGCGGACCACAGTAGAAATTTTACAATACTTTTATATTTTAATACGTTGTCACATCAATGCTAGGAATATTCTTGCATTCGAAAGAATCATCTTTACAGATGTTTAACGATTGATTAAGATGCAACAGCCAATAATTTATGATATTTGAAATTTTGCATTTTTCAATGCTATTTTTATACATAAGATAAATTTTAAATAGAAAAATATTGGAAAAAAATCAACAAGTGAATTCTTAGATGGGACTGGACCCACTACCGTAATATAATATAATCATTAAAAATATAAAAGTATAGGAGAATTTCGACGGTGGTCCACAAGTCTCGGTAACTAAAAAAAATGTAAGTATAAAAAAGAGAACTTACTACTAAAAATAAAAAAATAGAATAAAGTGCGCGACCAACAAGGCCCTATTCTCAGCAATGTCACAGTGACATTCAGAGCGTTGGAAAAATCAACATGCCCTGAGACGCTGGTGTTCTGGAGTAGCCTATTTGGTGACAACAGCGGAACAAAACAAAAGAAAATGTACATAAACTATTTAAGGACATAAATAGTATTCATTTATATCCTTAAATACGGGATCCCGTCAGGGCGACATGAGACTAGTTGCTTTTTTCTAGTATATTATCTTGTTTAATATGTATCACATAAAAATAGCATTGTAAAATGCAAAATTAAAAAGTTATAGTATTAATTTGTTGTTTTTTTTCCAAAACTGCTTTCTAATTGCAAGCCAGTTCGAAATTTAAATAAAACCTTTGATAAGTTACCTCCTTGGTTGCCATATTTCGAAGTAAAAGATCGTTCCATTTTTTAAATTACATGACAGATATGAGTTAACTATGTAATTTATTTGGCCGCTAAACACGACAGATATGGATTTACATACAACTTTTGCCGGCCGCTGCGCGAATGTGGCTATGTGATTTATCTCGAAGAAGGTTGTCAAAATAATGCTCATATTACCAAGCATGTTTGAGAAAACTATAGCGTTTTAAAATAAGTGTTGTAAAGGCTGCACAGTCCCGGGTCCCTTTGCCTCGTCAGCAACACAAAAGTGAACCGCTTTATTTATTGTGATTCTCATCTAATGTGTCCGTAAAAAAATTACTTTACTCTCTGCTGTTTATTCTGACCTTTTAATGCGATGTCGTGAAAAGATGTAAAGTAAAGAAAAAAACAAAGGATAAAACAGCAGAAAAAAGGTACGTTACGAAAGTAAACAAAACAAAAATAACAAACAAACGAGGATGGAACAAAAATGCATGGCGATAAGTTATAGGTCGCAATTCACAATGAAGCTTTAGGATATCCACCTCAAGAATTCTGTGCCGGGCTGGAACTGGAACGCCCGCCTACGGTTATTATAGTGAAAAACCCCGAAGTGAGTCTGCTTTCTGAAGTTATAAGAGTAGAACTAATGCCAAATGTGGCGTTGATGAGGCGTGGCTATGATTAGGGGAGTCATGTAAATATCTCAGCCATTTGGTTAAATCAGCCATTTGATTGGAAGGCTAACTGGATTTGAATGCCTAGGACGATCGTTGATTGAACTAGCATCACTTAACGTTCAACTAGTTGGCTTATTGTAAGTTAGCCCTTTGAAGGTGGCTGACGTTAATTCAGCCACGTGATTCAAATTTAGTTTATTTTTTTGCCACTGGGGCGCTGTGAGTCTCAAAACAATATGGCGTCAGATAGCTCGCATCAGCTGGGAATTTCATGTGCTTTGTTTTCGTTTCAACATAATTTACAGTGTTTTATCAATATAACTATTGATATAATAAAGATATGCCTGATAATGACATCTTATTTAATGAGACGACTAAAGTGACGTTCACCCAAACGTTCGTTAAACGGTTCATTCAACGATATGGCTAGTTGTCCCTTAGCCATTTCAGTGAATAACGGCGTTAAATTAACGGGCTAGGCCTCCAATTTAACAGCTGATTTAACCAGTTTACATCAGCTGCACCTTTGGTGGTCTCTCAACCCGCTAAAATTTTATACATTAAATACCCAGTATCGCCAGCAGTTAGATGTTACCAATGGGTTAACTGTAATATACATTTCAACATACCAAAAGCACAACCTTGGAATCTGCCAGGTATCGTATAAAAAAAGTTGATACTTTGAATATAAGTTGTAATTTTTTCTGTCGGTTCAATTCAAAGACCTATATCGAGATAAACGAAAAGAGCGCTTCAAACTGTATGAGGATAGGTCCTCATACAGTTCTACTAAACTCGTCTAGGGCGTGACGAGTTTTTTTGTACAATCGATGACATCACGAGCGAGATTTAGTGATGTGTAAATGTTATTGTTGAACTCTTGCAAGAAAGCACTGCACAATTAACCATTTTCGTTTCTGATTGACTCGTATTTTCATGCTGACTTAGGTCGTCAAACTTTTGGCACGCAAGGTAGGTACAGTTTTACCATCTATCTGGATATATATCTGTGGTGAAATATAAACCAATAATAACTAAAGTACGCGCTCGCACGCGGTCAAATATCGTCATCGTCTCAGCCACATTACACCCACTGCTGGGTATAGGCCTCCCCAAAAGGGTTTTGCCATAATCACCACGCTTGGCAGGCGGGTTGGCGATCGCAGTATGGCCAAGTTTGTAGGAGACGCTGCTGCCCGTCTCCTGAAGGCCGAGTCCCTTAGTCGCCTTTTACGACACCCACGGGATCAGAGGGGGCAGTGCTATTCTAAGCCGACACTACACAGCAACTAATATTATGTATAAAATAACAATAAACAATTGAAATGTATTGCTTTTTTTAACATTTATGTCTAACACCGTGAACCTAAAACCCCGCAGATTGGATTAAGTCGAATTCATATCTGGCCCGTGCAAGATAAAAAGTTATAGAAATATTGTTATTGATGTATAATTATTCTTTTTATTATGAACGACGGGGAGACTCTTAACCTTCATCATAGCTGATGTTAAGTATTAATAAGGCTGAAGATAGAAGCGAGCCTCTGATGAGGAACTGGCTATCTTATCTCTAACTACCGGAATACAACAATGCTGAAAACATTGTTGTTATGGCGATAAGATGGTAGCTAGCCAGGCGGACTTTCAACAAGTCCTACCACCAACCAAACCGAGTACAATATGTACCCCCGTGTCTTTGTCATAATATAAGTATATAGGGTTCATCCTCACGGATTGAAACAAGGGCTTATAGCTGCAATTACCATATTGTGACTTGACGAACTCAATCATCCAACATACTTGTAGTGCAACGAGCTTTTATACCATTCTATTAAAATCCCTATCTAGGATTCTTAGTAGTTTGGGAAATACAGAAAAAAAATCTGATGATTAGATAGGAATAAAAAAAACCGGCCAAGTGCGAGTCAGACTCGCGCACCGAGGGTTCCGTACAAACTTGTAGGTATATAAGTAAAAGTTCACCCATCACGACAATCGAGTCATAGTTATGGTATTTTTATTGCAAAATGAAATTTAAAATTTTCAAAAATATTTTTTATTATATGTTTTCGCAATTTTTCCTTTATCTGTACTATAAGAGGTTACTTTGTAACAAAATTTCAAGATTCTAAGTTCACGGGAAGTAGGTTTTGCTTCCCATGCGAGTTTCGAAAATTGCGGAAATTTGCGGCATAAACGGATGTATTTTTTGATTGCTTTGGCTTAGAAGTTTGATTTTTTCACAGTTCCAAGGGACAGTAGACCTGAGTATTATATATAAATTTCAGTTTGATACCTCCACGTGTTCCTGAGAAAAACGTTCTTGACAGACGGACGCACTGACGGACGGACAACGAAGTGATCCTATAAGTGTTCCGTTTTTTCCTTTTGAGGTACGGAACCCTAAAAATAAAGCCCAATGCTTCTTGGTGTAAATAAATATATACTTTAAACTACATAACTAAACCAAGAAAAAAAACAGGCCTTGACGAGTTTCTTGCCGGTTCTTCTCGTTACAAGGTCTCCCTGGCGTAGCTTCTTTGACGTTCATAAGTGCTTGTAACAGCCTAGACTGAATAAATGATATTGACTTTGACTTTCAAACCACTTAGAAAAATGTCTGGCGACTCGGGTATTTTTTTAGCAGTCTCCATAGCGTGAAGGTTGTATGTATGTAATAAACTGGCGAATTATTAAATCATTGAATTTTTGAAAACACGCCAGTTAAATGAATATATTAAGTATCTCCATGATCCAGGAAAACGTCCCCAATGCCTTTCTAGAGAAAAAATTGCTTTAGATTTACATAAACAAACACACAAAAACGAATCTCTTAAAAAAAGATCGACACTTCACTGATCACATTTAGTAAGGGGAAGACATTTCCTCGTCACTTTATCCATCACCGCAGGGATACCGCAAGCAAATGCAATGAATATAAAACAGTTTTGTGTCTTGCAGGGCCCCTACCGCGCAAGCGTCGTCGGCATCAACATCGACTTCATTTGAGAGATGGATGTGACATATTGCTCTTAGTCTTTGGTAAGTTTTCATTTGTATCAAAAAGAAGCAGCAATGTGTCACATCTATCTGTCAAATGAATTCGATTTCGATACCGACGCCACTTGCGCGATACGGCTTAAGGTTTTTATGTGTCTAGCAGTTTAGCAGAAGAAAAAGGAACTAATGTTGCAAACAAGTTTTATGTCGTTATCTTCAGATCATTATCATCAGCCATTAGAATTTAGAAGTTTACTATTGGACGAAGGTCTCCTTAGAACGCCATAAAGAGCGGCTGTGAGCGACTTTAGATGCGTATCGAAGAAGTGCACATTATTATTATTATTTGGAGGGGGAAACCTGGACAAATGATTAGTCTACCTAGCCGGTACCATTTCTCCTAGTTCCCCAATCTATGAAAGCCAGGGGAGGCGGGTTATCGTTCACCCTACCTGCGTCGGACCCTCGAACCTACCTGTGCGATTACAGTATCTGTTGAGTTGACTTCTAAATGCTTAATACAATGGCTGGTTAAACTCCTCGGACTTCTGTATAACCTGCCTCACTTTGTGTATACGGTCTACGGTTTTATAGCCTTTGCAAAACCCGGCTTGTTCCGGTGGCTGGGAGGCGTCAAATCTTGCGGAAAGACGGTTTGTGATCCACGACTCTCGAAAACAGCTTGTAGGCGTGGCTCAGGGGCCGTACCGCGCAAGTGTCGTCGGCATCGACAGATGGATGTGACACATTGCTGCTTCTTTTTTACACAAATGAAAACTTACCAAAGACTAAGAGCAATATGTCACATCCATCTGTCAAATGAAGTCGATGTCGATGCCGACGACACTTGCGCGGTAGGGGCCCAGAAGCGTTACCGGTCTATAGTTTTAAGTGTTTTATCTCCTAATCTGTTAACTTATTTATTTAGGTTGGTGGTAGGACTTGTTGTAAGTCCGCCTGGCTAGCTACCACCATCTTATCTAAGTCAGACGCCATAACAACAATGTTTTCAACATTGTTGTGTTCCGGTAGATAGAGTTAAGATAGCCAGATCCTCAGTAGTTGAGGATTCCGGGAGAGGCTCGCTTCCTTCTTCAGCCTTATCAATACTTAACATCTGCATGCGTAGCATGAGCACCTCGACAAAGCTTTCTCGACAGTTTTCTCGCGCGAGCGTATTGTCTGTCTGCTTACACCGCACTGATATGAGCGGGAAAGACATCGCGAGATAAGCGTCGACAGCGAGTCATGCGCATGCTACGCATGCAGGTATGATGAACGGGAGAGGCTCGCTTCCATCTTAATGCGCCTTGTTAATACTTAACATCCGGTATGATGAAGGCTAAGAGTCTCTCCATGCATCGTAAATAACAAAATAATAATTGTACGTGTATTTGATCACTACATACAGCCATTTTATCAGCACCGTAATAAGTTCATCATAACTTCAGAGCTTATACTAGCCTAATCCTAATACTGTTTAATGCTGATTTCTCAAAGTCTGATCTATTAATTATTGCTTCAATGGACTAAAGCTTATCGACGGCAGACACAAAAGAAATAGATAAAAGCCTATTAATATTAAGCTGTTGAGGCTGATTGTATGACGGATCATAATAATCATACTATATAAAGTTTGGATGTTTGTTACGCAAAATGGCGAAAAAAAACTGCTATTTCATACATTTAGCCGTGTGATGACGGCCTAAGAACACATCAAACACATACAGACAAAAAAGAGGAACACACAATAGGTGGCCTTATTGCTACTAAGCAATCTCTTCCAGGCAAACTTGGGCGAGAGACGGAACCCTTCATGTGCGAGTTCGAGTCGCACTTGGCCGATTTTTTGGTGTTAATGTGGCGCGTTCACATAACCACGAATTCTCCTAACTTGAGATACACTGGAGGTCCCCGAATATTGAGTGTATAAGTTCCTCTTCTGAGGCAACGACTTTTGTCAGTATTTGGGGAAGACTTACCTGACCCTGATCTACAGGGAGGAGTCCTTCTTTAATTTAAGATAACATGCTGAAATTTCTTGGGCATGTAAATAACCGCCAAGCTGCGCTTTCATATCGGTTGTCAATCCCAGCTTACGTATCTGAGGCCTTATGGTTGAGATGGCCTAAGAATATTTTTATGAGGTGTTAATCTCATCGGCTCTTGTCCTCCGACTTATAATAGGAAGGGTCTGTCTAAAATCTCCCGAGAAAAGGGATGTGACGTTACCCATGGGTCTGTTTTATCAAAGTCTTCAGAGAGGAATGTTTTGTATTTTTTCCACAATACTAAAGTATCCAAAAGACCACTCCACCACTCCCTTACATGCCTGGGATGTCGTAAGAGTCGACTAAGAGGCTCGACGCATTGAACACCAAGAAAGAAAACTTGAAACAAACCCTCTACCGACCCGTCTGGCCAGCGTGGCAGCAGTAGGCTAATATCCTCCTATGAACGCTACAAACGCCACAATAGGCGTGAGCTAGGAGAGGCCTATGTCCAGCAGTGGACGTCCACCAGGCTGATGATGATGATGATTTCATACATTTAACAAGAGTTTAAATAAAACTATGCATTGCCACATGTTGTGTTCCACAACAATGCCGAAACATTGGTGTCTATGATAAATATTAAACAAGAAAATATACTAGAAAAAAGCAACTAGTCTCATGTCGCCCTGACGGGATTCGAACCCGCATCCTTGGGAATCCGGCCCAATGCACTAACCAATTATGCTACAGAGACCTATGAGGACACGTCGAATTTTTCTAGTATATTCACCTTTCTACGGTGTTGGCCACCGTCGTTTCATCAATGAGAGAAATATCCTCGCATTCGAAAGAAACGTCTTTACAGATGTTTTGACTATCGATTAAGATGAAACAGCCATTTAATTATACATTTTTAATTTTGCATTTTACAATGCTATTATTGTGTGATAAATATTAAACAAGAAAATATACTAGAAAAAAGCAACTAGTCTCATGTCGCCCTGACGGGATTCCCAAGGATGCGGGTTCGAATGTGTCTATACCTAAATTTTGGATTATGGATTTTGAAACATTGGTGTCTAAATATTTATCTTATACCTAAATGTTGCGGCCGCTCGCGGTTTCACCCGCGTGGTTCCCGTTCCCGTGGGAATATCGGGACAAAAAATATCCTATGTTCTTAAGCAAGCTATCTACTCTCTGTGTACCAAATTTCATTTAAATCCATTTAGTAGTTTCGGAGCCTATTAAATTCAAACACACAAACAATCAAACTTCTTAATAATATTAGTATAGATATTTTATGTATTACAACTGTTCAATGATCCATCAACTAAGCTATTCAGAACTTCAACGCGCATGGTGATTTGTTACGATTTTGGCCCTTCATATTTACAGAAGTTCCAATGTGAACGGAGATCAAAAGTTATTTGTTATATATACCTTCCGCAATTTCGGACCCAACTTAAAAAGCCATGCCTCCAATACCAATACAAACTACCGAATATGAAAATACTGGAGTTGATACACGGTGGGCCATCGACAACCCAATAAAAGTTGCTCTACCGTCAAACTTTGTGTGTTTCCATTGCCAATGTTTGGTGTACACTTGGTACGCGAAATGAACAGCCACGTGAACGAAAAATTAACTTTTTTCCGAACTTGTTTCGAAATTGATATTTTTAATATTGCTGTAGGTGAATATTTGATGTTGGGATTGTCTTTCGAAATAAAATACTGTTTATTGAATTATAACAACTTTTTCGGATATTAAAAAAAAAAAAAAAAAAAAAAAAATTACAAACATGTCTTTTACTAACATAGATTATAAGGATATTGTTACTAACAAAATATGGACTGAAGTCTGATAATAAACAATTTTTTTTTTTTTTTTTTTTTTTTTTATTAAACGAGCTACATTTCACGACTAAGATCTAATTGTCGGTATTTTTTGTTTTTTTTATTTTCCTGACGTTTCGGCACCTTTTCAGCTGGCGTGGTCACGGGATCCTGACCCCTAAAAAAAACAAAAAAGAAACCTAATTGGATATTTGTTCGTGAAATATAGCGCATTGAATATCCGGAAAAGATGTTTTATTTCATTGAACAGTGTACATAACAAGATGTACGTAAAATACTGTTATTATTTGTGAGGATGGGTATGCAACTCCAGTGGGAACTGTAGTATCTGCGACCTCAGGGGATCTGTTGTTAGTAATGTAACTCGCCTCCTAACATATCTCTTTTATTATGCCAGGTATTTTTTAGTGGTCCCTAACGGATGAGTGACCACGGCAGCTGAAAAGGTGCTGAAACGTCGGGTAAATAAAAAAATCCCTTAAAAAACCTAAAAATACGGACAATTTTTAACCGCCTCTGTGGTCTAGTACCAGGGGTCCCGGGTTGAATTCCCAGCGGGGGTACATATTGTATTCGGTTTGGTTGGTGGTAGGACTTGTTCTGGCGTCGGGGTTAGATAAGATGGTGGTAGCTAGCCAGGCGGACTTACAACAAGTCCTACCAGCAACCAAATCGAATACGAGGGCGGCCGCTTGTTGTAGAAAAAAAAATACTCAAACGATTCAGAGCTAACCGTTAAAATAACTGTATTGTAATTTCGGGGCATTAAAGTCAGTTTTGCATAAACTCGCCAACCACATACTACTTAAAAGTTTTAATTGAACCATTGTTAACAACACTAATGCCTTAGTATGTGTACAACAATTTGCAGTAACCATTTAATTTTGTACTTGTGGGGTGGCTTAGCTGCATTACCTCAATTATAAGTTGGTAACTCAGAATTCCGAACAAGTCGAATTTTAATCATGAAGCGATTTGTACTTGTGTTAAATTTATTTTATTTTATTTTATATTTTGGGACATTAAACAGTTATATGCCAAGTATTATCAACTAAAATAATACTTGCCCGAGGAGCCCATGGCGCAGTAGTTAACGCGCTCGGCCTGCGATTGTTGAGGTTAAGCAACTTTCGCAATGGTCGGTCACGGGATGGGTGACCAA
Source organism: Chrysoteuchia culmella (assembly GCA_910589605.1). Classification (NCBI taxonomy): domain Eukaryota; kingdom Metazoa; phylum Arthropoda; class Insecta; order Lepidoptera; family Crambidae; genus Chrysoteuchia; species Chrysoteuchia culmella. Next base: position 819,281 of record OU342659.1, on the reverse strand, counting down.
AAATTTTCTTCTCGAGCTCCTCCGTGCTTCGGAAGGCACGTTAAGCCGTTGGTCCCGGCTGCGTTTGTAGTCGTTGAAACCCACCAATCCGCATTGGGCCCTCGTGGTGGGTCATGGCCCGTTCTCCTTATCCATCAAAGTCAAAATCAAAGTCAAAGTCAAAGATTTTTAGTCAAAAAGACTTTTAGATAAGTGCTTTCGAATCGTCCATTTTTTTTCCTACCAGTTATTCAGGACATCTTTAAGGAATCAAATCATCCATAAGGAAGGCCAGTGCCCCAGCAGTAGGGATATTAAAAATGGCTGATGACGATCAACTAAAATTAAACTACTTACAACATTGTGTAAGCACCAGCTTCAGTCCGCGGTTTCACCCGCTTGGTTCCCGTTCCCGTGGGAATATCGAGATAAAAAGTTGGACATGTTACTTTTCGTCCTTTCAACTAACTCTATGCCAAAAATCAAGTCGATCGGCTTCTTACTTAAGGCGTGAACGAAGGACAAACAAACACTTTCGCATTTATTAATATTAAAAAAAAAACGGGCTAAGTGCGAGTCGGACTCGCGCACCGAGGGTTCCATACAAACCTGTAGGTATACCGTCTGGGGCCTAGAACCGGGGATAATATTAAAAACGGAGGCTCTTTATGTCACTAGTGATTGAATCATTAGGGTCCTAACTAATTAAAACCTAATCTTTACTTTTTGATTTTTTCTAACAAATTTAATCGTGAATTCAATATAATGCAAACAACAGTATCGCTCAACTTTTCGGAGCTACTCATAACGTCTTTTTGACAATTTATGTGTCGGCTGATAGAAAAATAATACTGTCTGACTTACTATCGTAATTCATCCACGGTATTGTTTTCTTTCTGGAGTGTTTTTTGCACTTAAAGCCATTTTCACATAAATTGTGTAAATGAATCCAAATCGATTACTTAAATTGAAATCAATTTAAACTGAAACCAAAGAAATTCCCATGACAATATTGTGACTTTACTAATCAAAATTATTCTTTTGAATTTACACTCTTTTAACACTATGATCTTCTTTATAAAAAGATCATAATGTAAAAAGCGTAGAATCCATGGAATTAGCAGGTACTACGTACTAGTACTTAATAATTCCATGGCTGAATCTACTTGGTACAAAGAGTATACTTGGTATTGATTAACATGGCATGTCATGCATGATGGATAAAATTATAAACAGATAACTGTCATTGCGATATTTAATATTAAACTAATTTTAATGAATGTGAAACAGAGATTTTAAGCTGTGGGAAGTAGCAGGGGCTGTTGCTATTCAATGAGATAAAGGTAAATTTTCTAATGGATAGTGATATCGTGATGTTTTGCGGTAATTTTATGTTGTCCCCTGTACCACGATTAGTTCGCAACGTTAGCGATAATATCGTTTTGCAATACCACACTGATTATGAATCGTAACTTTAAATTCTTATTGTGAGTAATGCATGGGTTTTGATTAGCTGAAATCTTTTCAGAATAAATACTAATACTCTAGAGAGTCTCTATTTTCAATATTTTCCCCGATTATAGGCCCCACGCGGTATAAGTAAAAGTTCACCTTTCATATTATTAACTCTTACTTATATACCGTTCATAGTTATAGTAGTAACTTTAAAATTTTCAGAAATATTTTTTATTATATGATGTAACAAAAAATTTACGGTTTTCGAAATTTTTCCTTTATCTGTACTATAAGACGTTACTTCGTACCAAATTTCATGATTCTAAGTTCACGGGAAGTACCCTGTAGGTTTTGATTCCAGTGCAAGTTTCGAAAATTTGCAGCATAAACGGCTGTATCTTTTGATTGCTTTGGCTTAGAAGTTGGATTTTGTCACAGCTCCAAGGGACAGTAGACCTGAGTATTAGATATACATTTCAGTTTGATTGCTCCACGCGTTCCTGAGAAAAACGGTCTTGACAGACGGATGGACGGACGGACGGACAACGAAGTGATCCTATAAGGGTTCCGTTTTTTCCTTTTGAGGTACGGATACCTAAAAAAACCATACAATCACACCAATTATCTAGCCCACGTTAAGTATCATGAAGAACTTGTGTTATGGATACTAGATAACGGATAAACATAATAATATACTTTTTTTTTGTAAATACATACATAATATACATATTAAACACCCAGACCAAGACAAATAGACATGTTCATGCACACAAATATTTGTCTTGTCCGGGGATCAAACCCGGGTCCTCTGGCCCAGAAGGTGGGGTTAGTACCCCTGCGCCAAACTGGTCGTCAGAAGTATTAGTTAGGATGAAGATACAAGCCACACCAATATCCAAGAAAAAAGTAGTCTCTAAACTAATAATAAACTAGGGCGGTTACAACCCGATACTCGGGTTCGTCGATCGACGAAAAATTCCAAATTATCCGAAAATAATGACACTTTTTAATTGCAGTTTGTGATCATCACGTTTAACATTTTGTATATTTTATAGTTTTCGGAACAAATAGACTCGATACCTTACTCGGCCGCGTACTATGCGCCAAAGTCCCTATCGAGTCGTCACAAATTTTGCGAACCTGAATTAAGTATATAGATAACGTGTGTCAAAACCACAGAACAAGGTGTTCTGTGGTCAAAACGAACAGTAAATTCTATCTAATCTTATTCTATCTATACTATAATATTATAAAGAGGAAAGATCTGTTATTTTGTAACTTTTTAATTTTGCATTTTACGATGCTATTTTTTTGTGATTAATATTAAACAAGAAAATATACTAGACAAAAAAGCAACTTGTCCCATGTCATCCTTTTTTTTCTAGTATATTTTTTGTATAATATTTACCTGATTTTTTGTTTGTTTGCAACGAAGAAACTCAAAAATTACAGAACGGATATGGATGAAATTTGGTACACAGATAATAGATACTCAGGTTATGAGCATAGGATACTTTTTATCCCAACATTCCCACGGGAGCGGGAACCACGCGGGTAAAACCGCGAGCGGCCGCTAATAAAAATTAAATAATGAAATAACTAGAGAATGCCCGTGAATTCGTCCACGAGGTATTAGGTTATCACGTGGTGGTGCCATCTATCGGAATAAATACCGTGACCACAGCACCCCGACCGCCTAACGGTATAGTTTGTGCTATCGCTATAGTTAGTGTTAGGTTTTAATTACAACAATTGGTTATTAATATTAAGTTTACAGAATTTACAAGAATTTACAATTTACATTATTTCATTTCCCTATTCTAACTTATACAAAATTAAATGAAATATCGATTTATTGTATCACTTCCGTTTTATTTGAAGTAGTCAACTTGACTATTTTGGAAAAAGCGAATGGCGGTAGTTGTCGAAAAAAGGAGGGAACGACGACGCTTCTGAGAAGGGCGTAACATTGTTGTGTGTTCAGGGAAAATAGTGTTAAGATTGTGTTGATTCGAGTGAAAAACATTGTTGAGTGTATTATAAGTTGAAGAGTGTTAATGAAACATTGGGAATAAATCGTTGGAAACGTTGACGAAGTTTAATTTTCTGACCTAATCCAAAACTATATAACTTCAAACTCTCATAAAACCCTTCAACGATAGTGTTTTTGTCTAATTCCTACATATTTCTATTCATCTATTGGATTCACTATTGCATTTTTAGTATGAAAGTGATAGCGTCAGCGATACGTAGTACCTAAAATAACCAATAAGTATGGAGATAGAACTTCATTGAAATAAAACAACTTTTACGGATTTCAAACGCGCTATATTTCCACGAACTAAGTTGTAATTGTCCGTATTTTTAGGTTTTTTAGGGGTCACGGCAGCTGTAAAGGTGCCGAAACGTCGGGAAAATCAAAAAACCCCTAAAAACCTAAAAATACGGACAATTACAACTTAGTTCGTGGAAATATAGCGCGTTTGAAATCCGAAAAAGTTGTTTTATTTCAATGAACAGTGCGCGCCAAAACATAAGATGTACGTTTAGAACTTCATCTTAACGCATACCATAAATAAACTCAATACATTACCACCTGACGTTCTAAACGGTAACAAAAATAATTTAATCTCACGAAAACTGAAAAAATAATTATCTCTCAAGTCTTGCACAGCTGTATAAGTCATGATTTTATTTTTATTAAGCTCTTTGTTTGCTATTGTCATTTCTTTTTTTAAATACTGATGTAACTATTACAGTAATAGAACGTTAACTTCTGAGTGTTACTTGTACTCGCAGTCAAACCTACAAACACGATTTTTTAAGAAATAAAAAAAATGTACGCTAGGAGCATTTTGTACCGCTTTCGATGCTCTCTGTTTCCCGAAAGGTTGACTGGTAGAGAATACTTTTAGTATTAAGTCCGCCTTTTGTTTCTAACTTTGTGTTTATTGTACAATAAAGATTTAAATAAATAAATTAATATTTCCATCTTTAGGGTTTAAGAGTTCAAGTTATCTCCAATAAATGTTAATAAAATCGGTCAAGTAGTTTACCCAGGGGATTCGGATATAGTCAGACAGAGTAACTTACGTATGCATATTATAAGTATGATAAAAAAAAACCTAAAAAGACAGAGAGGAGCTAACTACTCCCAAAATCTTTCTTCATTTACATATTTTTACACCATTTAGTTATTTTTAATGTAAAGGTTAAATGTAAATGACGTACAAGACATCTTCAGAACTCTATAGATTATCCAATACAAACTTCAATTCATAAATTTCTATGATATTCTTCCATTTTAGACAAAGAAAAAAGTTGAGAAATAAAGACACTACCCACCACAAAATACGTATTTAGTTTTGAAAGCCTATCTATACAGGGTGTTAAAAGACCCAAACTGAAGCCGTGATATATGCGTAGTGTACATCAAACCAAATAAGAATATTAACGACTTTTATTTTTAGTAACAAAATTGGTGTTATTTTTTACACGCTATGGAACGCGTGCAATAACGCTTGCGTGTGGATATAGGGAACGAGTAGGTGCCCGGGGTCCCGTATCATTGAGTGGTTTTGATATTCATTGCGGTTCCGTTACTTTAAATGATAATCTTTAAAAATAAATATTGACTTTGATTCTCAATAACTCCTTAACTATTAGTTTTCCAGGTTTGGCCGCATACAAGAAAATGTTAATAACGATAGGGAGAGTACGTGGTGTTCGTTTTCGTTATGGGTCTCTTAACACCCTGTATGATTGTGCAATGCAATGCAAACCATGCAATGTAGCTTTTTTCTGGATGACTGCTGGAAATCGGTACAGAACCAAATAATGAAGGCAAATGATTATTTTCAAGATTCTTTAATTCCAATATATCAAGAGTATATCAAATAAAAGTTACGTTCTTATATTTATAAAGCAACGGCAAGCAAGAAAAACAACTTTATCATCGCAGCAATAAATAAAAACGTTCAACAAAATTACTCGCCGCTAGAAGCTTGTCTCAAACAATATTCTGTTGGATGTTACGAGAGCAATTTATGTAAGACATTCTTGTAGAGCCTCCTTCTGCCTTCACGGGTACGGCTCCGGCTCGGGGCATAGCTACGAATGAGGCGGAAGCGATTTTGACACGTAGCAGTTGCATTGCTTTTAATCAGACTGATGAAATGAACGCTGAAATATGAATTTGATGGAATAACTTAATCTATTAAACTCTCTTTTTACTATTAAAAAAAAGCATTAAAAAGCAGCCTGGGCCGGCATAAATAAATATATATTTAAAAAATACTTTTACTCGACCTCGTTTTTGCTCTAATATTTGGGTTAAATGATTTTCACTTAATTTTCAGTAGGTAACAATAAGTGTCAGACATTCCTGTAGAGCCTCCTTCTTCCTTGACAGGAAAGGCTGGGGCTCGAAATATAGTAATCAAATGATGCGGAAGCGATTTTGACACTTAGCAGTCAGTTAGCAGAATAGTATGAAAATTACTAAAAAATTAATACTATTTATTTACCTTCACGGGTAAAGCTGTGGTTCGTTTCGTTTTTTTGTAAACAACCTTAGCCTTCCTCATACCTGATCTTAAGTAGGTAAGGGTGCTTGTACACGGTGCATGTAGCTGGAGCAAGTAAAGATGCGGGTTACACGCGTGAGTAATAAGCGCAAGCTATTTGTTCGAGTTACTCGCTTTGTACTTATACATGGTGCATATAACTGGAGCAAGTAAAGACACAGGCTACTTGCGTAAGTAGTCGTGGTCAAGAGCTACATGTGCATGCTATTCGCACGGTAGCTTTATGATTTGAATCGCGTCAAAATGTCTCGACGAACGAAAATTCTTTTAAAATCATTTGTTAAAAATGTAATATTACCAGAATTATTAAATATGCTAGAAGACGAATTAATACAATTACGAAACATAAAGTTATGGATGCGTAACAAACTAAACAATTATAGAAGAAAACAAAAACTACAAGAAAACAAAAACTAAACAATTATAGAAGAAACAATTCATGTAATAGATAAAACAATTAAATTAAACCGCTTCCTATCGGTCTGTAGCGTCGCGCTTGCGCACGTCTGAACCTGCTCAAGTGACATGCGCGAGTGACCCGCGCGCGTCGCAGGAGCACGCGGATTAGTTGAGCGGGTGGCTCGCTTTGATACATGCTCGAGTCACTAGACCCGCACATGTTTTTTACGATGTATGTTTACGATGCATATAACCCGCGCAAGTGCCTCAACATGCGCAAGCTACTTGCACCGTGTACAAGCACCCTAATGATAAGCTTGAATTGGAATTGGAATCTTCAACCACTGAGGAACTAGCTATCTCTTTTCTATCTACCGGAACACAACAATGCAGAAAAAAACATGATTGTGATGGCGTCAGACTTAGATCCTTTAATTGAACAAACCGAATACAATATATACCCTCACGGAATTCGAACCCTGGACCTCTGGGTCTGATGATCTGACCGGGTGGTTTTACCACTAGACCACAGAGGCGGTTACAGCTTTTTTAAGATAGAAAACGTAATTTAGTAGCCACAAAAAAAAACACATGCCAAGCTAAAGAGATTTTCTGGTTGCTAAAAATATTAAATGGCGTATAAACTTCACAGATTGAAAAAAAAAACATAAAAACACTAAAAGCATTTGCGTAAGTTCATTTTTGCCTAAATAATAGCGGAAACGAATTGAATTCTACATCAATATACACTTCAAAGTACTGTGCAGTTGCTTCGATTTTTTTTTTTCAAGAAAGATAATTGTAATAATGATACTGATGAAAATAACTACGAAAAACATCAAAAAGTGCAAAAGTGACGTTATTTTAATTATACTTTAAATGTAATTTAAATTTAACTGCCTCTGTGTATGTTTTATTTGTGACACTTTTATCAGATCCAGGGGTCCCGGGTACGATTCCCAGCGGGGGTACATATTGTATTCGGTTTGGTTGGTGGTAGGACTTGTTCAAAGTCCGTCTGGCTAGCTACCACCATCTTATCTAAGTCTGACACCATAACAACAATGTTTCCAGCATTGTTGTGTCCGGCAGTTAGTGATAAGATAGCCAGGTCCTCAGTGATTGAGGATTCTGGGAGAGGCGCGCTTCCATCTTCAACCTTATCTTATACTTAGCATCAGGTATGATGAAGGCTAAGGGTCTGCCCGTCGTTTATATATAAAAAAAGACCGCGAGAAAAAACGGGCCTTAAGCATTTTCATTGTGTGTATGTCGAAATGACCACGTCGCAACCATGCTTGGGGAGCTTTAGAACTCGCTGATCGCTCTGCTCCTAACCACGGACCAACCGGGTGATACCAATCCGTTTTATTGTATTTCGAGATCGTTTTGTGTAAGTACGAAAGTGAGAGTATGACTCGCCATTCGGATCAAATCTAATTTTGCGGCATGACAAGTAAGAATGGAGGTTAAGATTAAACAATTTCATTCCTGTATCTGGATTTGTGTGGATATTTCCTTTTTGTTTACTGAAAAACGAGGGTGTGAGTGTGACATGCATTTTAGTTTTTGTCACGGTAAACCATGTATGGCGTTGAAATAAAACAACTTTACCGTATATTAACCTATGGAAGACCGGTAACGTTTTAAAACTGTAGTCTGTGTTTAAATTGAATTAACGGGGAATTTATGCCGAATTTTTACGCCAAAAACCGCATACAAAAAAAGACGCTACTCAATAGCAATAGAGGTAAGAACGTTTTATCACGCACTTGGTCGTTGGCGGCGCGGAAAGGGTCGACGTTTTAAAACGTCCCTGGTCGCTCAAAGCTCAAGAACTTTAGCGCGTTTCACGAACTAAGATCTAATTGTCCGTATGTTTTTAGTCATCCCGTGACCACGGCAGCTGAAAAGGTGCCAAATCGCGGAGAAAGAAAAAAACCCCTAAAAACATAAAATAGTTCGTGAAATATAGCGCGTTTAATATCCGGAAAATTGTTTTATTTCAATGAACGTGCGCGTCAAAACTTAAGATGTACGAATGTATGGCGTACTAAAATTAACGAACTAAAATCAGTAGTTTTTAGTTTTGTTATTATGTTTATCTCGTTGATTAATGTTACGCCAATACACACATATAATATGTTATGCTATGCTTAATGTTAATGTTATGCATTTAACTTTTAGTAAATAAATCACTCGTAAGCTTTGAAATGTAGAAAAAATATATTTGATTGCGTGACATTTTGATATTTTTAATCTACTTCTCAGTTGTTAGAAGTAAAATGAGTAGGTAACATAATTTACACATTGATGAGTTGCGAATAAATTTTGACAAGAAAAACATCTAATTTTCGCTGACCCGACGAGTAAAATTTAAAATGTATGAAATTTTTCAACAGTGAGATTGTGCCGAATTTAACCCAATTTGCGGGCTACGGGCGTCGTATCAAAAATTCAATCCAAAATTATATTTTGCAGCCACATCGGAGGGATAATTAACAAAAATCCCTATTTATTGATGAATTTCGATTCACACCACCGACTTTTAAAATATAAATCTATCTACAAATTTTTTAAATTTTGACGCAGACTTTCCCAGATATTCTAGTGGATTACGAGTTTTTGCAAGTATTCGCTTGGAGAAGGAGCCTGACCGCTCTAGTTTTGATCGGTAAAACCAAAGGAGACAAGCAAGAGGATAAAAGTAATAAGATGACTATTAAGCTTTGCGATTCTTTTGGGGAAAACAGAAGTAGTCAATACATCATACAACTTAATAATAAAAATATAAAAATGTAATGCTCAAGTCGAAGCAACATATTTATAGGTACATACAATATTATGCATAAGTGAGGTATGAGGTCAACTTGAGATTCACAATTCAGAAACCGACAGTTACGAGGACTGATTGATAAGTATCCGAAACGACATAAAAAAAGATACGCAAAAAAATTATTACTTACATTATATTCTGGCATCTTTTCGAAAATAAAACGCCAAATTTGGATTTGATCGAACTTATGGAATTTGTATGACAGGACATTAAACTTTCTGTGTCGTGAATTTTCTTATGGAAAGAACGCGTCTCCACACTCGTCTATGGTTGCAGTCGTCAAACTCCTGAATGAATTGCGGTTCGAATTGCTACTGCATCCACCCTATTCCCCAGATCGCCCCATGCGACTTCCACTTATTCCCAAACTTGAAGAAAGGGTAAGGTGGCCAGAGATTTTCAACAAATGATGAAGTCATTGTTGCCGTAGATGAGTATGTTGGTGTAACGGCATTGGAGAAGTGCTGGACTAAATGCATTGAGGTAGAAGGATACTAGGTTAAGAAATTAATTTATTTTAAATGGATTATTAAATATTTTCTTTGTCGTTTCGGAAACTTATCAAACAGCCCTCTTGTTTTATCACGAAAATAATTTAATAAAATAAAAAAACTTATTATTAAAAGTGAGTCATATTTGTCCTGTCGTTAGAAATGATTACGTCGTTTCTGTATTTTAACATTTTTGTTAAAAGAATAATTAAATTTTTTCTGCCCCTATTTTCTCTTCTCTTAATTCAAATTCTTAACAAATTTCATCCAGAATTCCAGACAAGTCTCAAACAAGTACGCAAAGAAAAACAAGACAGCTTTTGAATATCAGAGCTAACCTCTAGAGTATTCTGGCCGTCAAATATTAGTAACAATATTGTTTGTAAGTACACAAACCTCAAAGTGGCCCAGGGCGACCAGATATTAAGGTTTATGACGGAACTAACCTAGCGGCGAGCCTTGTAGCAGCACTACACTACAAAGTACGTCAGATGGTAGCAGGCGGAAACACAGAGAGACCACTCAGAACAAAAAGCCACTCAGGGCGACTAGAGATTAAGGTTTATGACGGAACTAACCTAGCTGCAAGCCTTGCAGCACTGCCTTACAAAGTACGTCAGATGGTAGCAGGCGGAAACACAGAGAGAGACCACTCAGAACAATAAGTCACCTCAGGGCGACCAGATAATAACGTTTGTGGCGGAACTAGCCTAGCTGGCGAGCTTTGTAGCACTACACTACAAATTACGAATTTTTGGCCCAAAATAAGAGACACAAACATAGGAAACAATAACCTTAGCATAAACGGATTCTATCGACACACGTAGCTCGATAACATGTCACTGTCCCTTTTAAATCTTAGTGGGGTAAGCTAGACAGTATCATGTGCCATATTGTGTGTAGGTATATATAATATTCGGTCGTCGTCGTCGTCGTCGTCTCAGCCACATGACACCCACTGCTGGGTATAGGCCTCCCCCAAGGATCTCCACGATGATCGGTCCTGCGCTGCCCGCATCCAGCGGCTTCCCGCGACCTTCACCAGATCGTCGGTCCACCTACGGAGCGTCATCCGGTACGCGGTCGCCATTCCTGAATCTTTCCGCCCCAACGGCCATCGGTTCTTCTCGCTATGTGTCCCGCCCACTGCCACTTCAGCTGAGCAATCCTTCGAGCGATGTCAGTAACGTTAGTTCTCCTGCGGATCGCCTCATTTCTGATTCGATCACGCAGGGAAATGCCGAGCATAGCTCTCTCCATTGCACGCTGAGTTACCTTGAGCCTCCTTATCAGACTCATAGTTAGCGACCACGTTTCACTGCCGTAAGTCATCACTGGCAACACACACTAGTCGTAGACTTTCGTCTTGAGACACTGAGGTAATTTGGACGCGAAGATTTTATGGAGCTTCCCGAACGCTGCCCATCCGAGTTGGATTCGACGAGAGATCTCTTTCTCAAAGTTGGACTTACCAAACTGGATTGTCTGTCCAAGGTAAACGTAATGGTCAACAACTTCGAGTGTAGTGTTCCCAACGTGAATTGTAGTGGGTATGACATGGGAATTCGACATGATTTTCGTCTTATCAATGTTCATCCTAAGACCCACTCTTTGGGAAGCACTTCGGAGATCTTCGAGCATTGTGTTCAGGTCCTCCAGGGCTTCAGCCATAAGGACTATATCATCGGCAAAACGAAGGTGTGTCAGATACTGGCCATTTTTGTTGATGCCGCGTCTTTTCCAGTCCAAAAGCTTAAAGATGTCCTCCAAGGCAGCTGTAAACAGTTTCGGAGAAGTTACGTCTCCCTGTCTCACACCTGGTGGCATGTTCGTATAAGTACCTTAACACCTCGATATACCTATAGTCCACTTAGCACCTCTGGAGAGACTGCAGCACCGCCCAGGTCTCAATCGAATCAAAGGCTTTCGCATAGTCCACGAACGCCAAGCAAAGTGGCAGATTAAAAGTCGACACTACACAGCTATGTAATGTAATATTCGGTAGGTATTTATAAATTCTTAGTAATAGTAATATTTATTTGAATAAAACACGGTACAATTCAGTTCTTAAATTATTCTAGTACGTACATGCGTGTTTTACCGACATACCGATAAGAAAACTTGTAATCTCGTCATGCTCTAAAATAATATGTAATTTAACATTTCTCCAAACATTAAATTAAATCAAATATATTAAAAAAATAGTAGCTACTAGTTTAATATTTACATACAAGAAAACAACACAACTTTGCAGTATGATGTACAGTCGGGGATTTTCCCGGTTGATCAGTAGAGTTTTTTTGAGAAACATTTTCTCGAAAAGTACTAAGGTTAAGGAAATAATTTATTATTCAAATAAAATACTTCTTTATTGTCTATTATTTGTGATATAAACGTTTTCTATATATCTTATACTTTTTTAAATAAAGCTCCTTGAAAAAACTCAACTGATGAACCGGGAAAGTCCCCGACTGTACATTATTGTTGTGTCAGATGTCAGAAATTTATATGTCAAAATTTAAAATGTCAATATTTAAGATGTCAAAATTTAAGATGTCAATAAAGTACTTATAGAAAAAAGAAAAGAAAAGAAAAAGAAGCATAACCAGTCTGTTTCTGGACATGACAAAGGCATATGATACGGTCAATCATCATGTTCTTCTGCGTAAACTATATGGAGTAGGGATCCGTGGCCAGGCACATAAGTGGTTTGCATCCTACCTTAATGATAGGGAACAGTTTGTCGAATTGGAACATTTTGATAAAGAAACCCAACATATTAAAAATATAAGATCTAAAGGTATCATTGTTAATGCATCTATACCACAAGGCAGCGTTCTGGGATGCTTACTGTTCTTAATCTATATAAACGATCTGCCTTTAGCCATTGAAGAAGAGTGCGTCTTATTTGCAGATGACGTATCAATATTAACAGCGGTCGAGAATAGCAGTAACCTTGGTACCCAACTCAACATTATATTTGATAAAACAATCAAATGGATGAATGACCACAACCTTGGGATAAACTTTAAGAAAACAAAACTTTTGATCTTCCACCCACACCAAAAAGAGTCCCTTAATTTCAGCTTCCAATATAAGGATCACAAAATTGAAATTGTCAATGAGTTTAACCTTCTCGGACTAACGTTGGATAAACATATTAAATGGAAGCAGCACGTTAGTAAAATAAGATCGAAGATAGCTAGTTTCATATACGCTTTCCGCGAAGTAAAGAAAACAACTAACATTCAGACTGCTTTGGTCATGTACTATGCTTATGCTTACTCATGGTTAAAGTACGGAGTGATACTCTGGGGAAATATCACAGACTCACCTTCAATTTTTATTTTACAAAAAAAACTTTTAAGAATACTGGACAATCTAAAAAATACTGAAAGTTGCAAGCCCATTTTTAAAAAATACAATATCCTCACCCTACCCTCCATCTACATAATGGAGATATGCAAGCTAGTCCGCCAACATCCAGAACTATACACCAAACGCCAGGATGCTCCAATAAAATACTCAACGCGTAATAAAAATAAATTAATGTTGCCCGTTTCTCGCTTAAACCAACACTCATGTAGTACTCATATAATGTCAATAAAAATTTATAATAACTTACCAACGCAAATTCAAAATGAAAATAATTTCGTGAAATTTAAAACACTCTTAAAAAACCTATTGCTAAATAAGACCTATTACACAGTAAAAGAATATTTAAATGACAAAGAGTTAAAGAAATATAAAATATAATGATAATTTTGTTAATATAAATATGAAGGTTATTAATAAGACCACAAAATGCGTCATCCTCTCTTCTAAATTTGCTATGCCCAACAGGGTTCAAAATTGTGTCTTTTACTTATATACCATCTTTGTAACATTTTGGAACGCAAATAAATTGAAATTGAAATTGAAATTAAATCATTCGCAATTTTCTTAATGTGCCCATCACGACATAACTTTATAAATTCCCGAGTGTCATAAAAACAATTTTCAACAAGGATTTTAAAAACTATGCGTTTGAAAATTACAAATGGAAGGTTTTGGTTGCGATTCGGAAGTAAATTGTATAGTTTAATGCACATGCTGTAACTATTCCTCGTGAAACAAGTTGTAGCTGATTGTGGTATAGCTAACCGGAATGGATAACGTGTTCGGTAATTGCATTTTTCTTGTTTTGTTGGAAATAGATAGAGCGTTTTTCTTAACAAATATTAAAATTTCGAAAATATACAGCGATGGTAAAGCAATAATGTTTAATTTCTTAAAACGAGCTCTACAGGATTCCAACTGTTCAACGCCGCAAATAGATCCTACACATTTTTTTTTGCAATATATGAATATGAAAACCCGATTGATATTTGTTGAGTTTCCCCACATGATCAACCCATATCTTAGTATGGAACCTACATGACCGTGATATACCACTAAAGCTATCCTTTGGCTCGCTAATTGCGTTAGTACTTAGTAACTAATAATTTTCTATATATATAACTACTTGTAAAACTAATAATAATTTAATATGTGAGTGTATCACACCAGTTAATTTACCCCCAAAGTAAGCACTGTAAGGCTTGTGTTATGGGATACTAAGATAACGGATACAATTACTTAGAAAAAAAACTCAGGTACAGATGCTCGTATTCATCATACAAACATTTGCCGCTACCGGGATTCGAACCCAGGACGTACGTACCACTCTACGGTCGTCGTGTGTATGCGTGTTCATGCTAATAGAAAAGCCTGCTACTCGAAAAACTTGCCGGACTCACTAGCGTTGATATGTATTGACTGTGTATGTTTTATTTGTGACACTTTTATCAGACCCAGGGGTCCCGGGTTCGATTCCCAGCGGGGGTACATATTGTATTCGGTTTGGTTGGTGGTAGGACTTGTTGTAAGCCCGCCTGACTAGCTACCACCATCTTATCTAAGCCTGACGCCATAACAACAATGTTTTCAGCATTGTTGTGTTCCGGCATAAGATAGCCAGTTCCTCAGTGGTTGAGGATTCCGGGAGAGGTTCGCTTTCATCTTCAGCCTTATCAATACTTAACATCATGTATGATAAAGGCTAAGAGTCTCCCCGTCATTCATAAAAAAAAAATCATTTTAAAATACATTTTTAAACGACGCTCTTAGGCAAGGTTACTACAAAGTTGATGATTATTTAAAATATAAAATGTATTAAGATTAGGTAAAAGCCACCCGTGCTAGGGCTACAGGAGCGGTCCTTCTGGAGCCTTTCTATTTTGTGAATTACCCAATAAACCGAACGTCCCCCGCGGGAGCTCTGTGATTGGTCAACTTTTTAGTTGATCGCCGGACAGTTTCTCTGGACACTGAAGTTTGGTCAAAGGAGTTTAGTTGCAAAACGCTCTCCTATGAGATTCTGTCTTTTGACAGATAAAGATGAAAAGACCGCAATCCTTACCGGGAAATAGTTATAAATCAATACTTAATTCTTGTCTTAATAATACAGTAACAAAGCTGCGTCTGTAAATGAAATAGTTTAAAAATAATTGCCGTGCGTTAATTAGTTTATTTACTTTGATGATATAAATTTATAATTTACAGTGCAAGAAAATATACTAGAAAAATCGGCCGAGTGCGAGTGCACATGAAGGGTTCCGTCTCTCACCCAAGGTTGCCTGGAAGAGATTGCTATGTAGTAATAAAGCCGCCTATTGTGTGTTCCTCTTTTTTGAAATTTTCTTGGTATGTGTTTGTTTTGTATCGTGTGCAATAAAGTTTCTACTATTATTATTATTATATTAAATACACCAACCCAAAATGCCACTATAATTTGTCGTCTGCAAAAATAACTTGGTTTTTCATAGTGTCTGTATGAATGACTTACATTTTACCATTTAGGAACCTCAGTGTAATTTTTAAAGACCTATCTATAGATAACCCACACGTATAGGTTTGATGAAAAAAAATTACAGCTTCAGTTCCATATATGGGGAGCCCTCACTTATTATATATTTTTTTTATTTTTGTCTAAAAATCGTAAAGCGGTTTACAGAATACATCTACCTACCAAGTTTCAACTGTGTAATCCTGATAGTTTTGGAATAAAGTGGCTGTGACATACATCGGACATGACGAATATATAAGGGTTTCGTATTTTGACATTAGGCTTCGAAACCCTAAAAAGGAACTTGTCGTTTTGACGGGATCCCATCAGAGCGACATGAGACAAGTTGCTTTTTTCTAGTATATTTTCTTGTTTAAGATTAATCACATAAAAATAGCATTGCAAAATGCAAAATTAAAAAGTTGATAATTATCAGTGCGACAAGGATTATAATGAACGCGGACAGGGGCGCTGTAAATGTCAAAATTGACGTAAACACAAGATGGCGGTGTAAAGTCCTTTTTTTCCCACGTTCATTAAAAGCCTTGTCACAATGTACCTGAGGCCCTATTTATAACTATACTCCCTCGAAATCATTTCGTATTCGATTTTAATTTCTAATTATCTGTGATACTTCGCAAGAAGTGAATGTTGCGTAGTCCTTGCCAGATATCTTTTAAAATAACCATGCTGCATTTATGATAAGTACTATTTTACATAGCGAGAAGAACCGATGGCCGTTGGGGCGTAAAGGTTCTGGAATGGCGACCGTGAACCGACGATCAGGTGAAGGTCGCGGGAAGCCGATGGATGCGGGCAGCGCAGGACCGATCGTCGTGGAGATCCTTGGGGGAGGCCTACACCCAGCAGTGGGTGTCATGTGGCTGAGACGACGACGACGATTATTTTATATGTCAAGTAAAATTAAATTGTTAATTTTTTAAAGTAAATTAACTAAAAACTTAGTATAGCCTGTGAGAGGCAATAAATAATTTAACCACGTGTAAGTTGATGGCTCATCTCGATATAATTTATTCTAACTACCGCCATTATATCACCGTCATTAAATAAACTTTATCCTCATAAAACAATTGCTGATCGCTCGAAAGTAACGTTGTAATGGCTTAAGATCAGTACGAATTTGAGACTTATCACGGCGGGATAAGCTCTTTGTTCCTTTACCAGTACCGAATGTTAGAGTAATCTAAATTTAATTATCGCTTAGAGATAATTGGTGAAGGTTTATGCGAGGCAATCACAGGGAGGCCGTGAACTGTCATTTATTACACCCCTTTCGATGTAAATCCCTTTCATGTCATAGCAATTTGAATTATTGTTATCGACATCCAATTAGGCTCGGAACGATTCATTTGTTTTTGTGTTAATCGAAAATGTGCTTGGACCCTAATAACAGCTGTTTATGCAAAATTTAAGTAGGCAATGTTGATTGAAGGACTCTTCTCCTTTCTTATCGTATTTATTTATTTATTTATTTATTTATGGTATACACAACAGATAACAGTCAATAACAACATGAAATGAGAGCAACGCAAGTTTCGAACAAGACTGACATCCAAATACGTGTACACACAGAAAATCATGCGATGCGAAACATAAGAAGAAAAAAAAATAAAATAAAAAATAACTACAATAAACATTGAAAATAAATTTCCTTTAAATGATAAATATTAAACAAGAAAATTATTCAAGAAAAGTATTCCTATATATGCAATAGAATTCACATTAATCAAATAACATAAGATTATAGAATTACGGTAAAAATAAATTAACATACAGTGATTATCTATGATTATTAGATTGCATTATACAATTATAGGATACATATAATTTATAAAAAAATAATTTATACAGTGATCGGAAACATAAAATTGATTGAAATAAGTTATTAAATAATCAAGGAATTTGAATATTATTAATATGAAGTTAAAAAAATATATTTTTTGCTTGAGTCTTAAACACAGTGTGCTTTGTAGTGTAGATATCGTATGAGGATTAGTGGCCACCTCAGGGCCCTTATTCACTATGACCACTTAGCGATTCCTTGTTCAAACCACGCCAATGTCGTACTTGGTTTTGACATTTTCAAAAGTCGTTTTCTCCATAATACTCCCAAAATATAGAGTTATTGTACAAGTACATGAAAGTCACAAGTTGTATAATTATTAAACAAGTAAAATAACTTTAAAATTTGTAAGTGTCATAGAGAAAACGAATTTTGAAAATGTCGAAACCAAATACGACATTTGCGTGGTTTGAGCAAGGAATCGGTAAGTGGTCATAGTGAATACGGGCCCTGGTGTCAGAGTTTATCAAGCCGCCTATAAGACCTCTGACTTGGTTTAACGAGTGCTATCACATAACAGCAGCTGGGACCGACGGTTTAACGTGCTCTCTGAAGCACGTAAGCGTTTAGTCGTAATACCACCTATGGTCACCCATCCGACACTTAACCGGATTAAACGTTATTCAACAAACGTGATCAAATAATAAAGAATTAAAATAACAATTAAATCAAAATATCAAATCAATAATAATTTGTGCCATAGTAAATGTCTAACCGTATCCGAACGAAAATAAATTAACTTTTCTAGGGTGGACTTATAAGTAGCCAGTCATCCCGTGACCACGGCAGCTGTATAGGTGCCGAAACGTCGGGAAAATAAAAAAACCCCTAAAAATACAATAAATAATTGAAATAACAAACAAATCAAAATATTAAATTCAATCATTGTTGCCATAGTAAAAATTATTAACTTTTATTAGTAATTATCTAATCTGCTGAACCATTTTTTTTGCAGTAGTTTTGGACAAATCCAGAAACATTCAAATCTTTCTTTCAGCTTGAGCAGCATTCAGACCCTTATCGAAAAAAACAACAACGTATCTATTTTTTCCCTTTAAACTTCCATTTCAAAAGTCTTAAAATTATGGATAAGTAAGACACTTATCAATTTGTTTAAATTTTACTGCTATTACCAGAAAGTCAGCTATCAAACAATATTACTTGCCCGCCTAAGTGCAGTGTTGCCAGAAATATTATAAAACGCAAAATTCAAGCGTTCAAAATGGTCGCGAACTTCTCCGACTACCAATATGTAATTCGTGGGCCAACTTAAACACAACTCAATGGAAAAGTTTGGTTATTCTTTCTTGTTACTCAATCACGCAAATATAAAACAGCAGGATTTGAATGTTTAGCACACATAGTTTAAAGCCTGACTTTCAATATATATTATGTTATGCGATTTCAAGTTACACTTTATGATTTAACTCACATTACCATATCGCTGCTAATTATATGCACGAGCTGTTTATAATCACCGTTAATTAAGTTGTGGAAAAGCGCACATTTCATAATTTGAGCGCGTCGTGTGTTATTTTTAATGTTAATAGAAGCGATTGCGTAATCAAAATTGGAATACTTATCACCTTTTAAATTTATGATTTTTGAAGTTTGCATTTACAATGATATCTTATTTGATAAATACTAGAAAAAATATTACCAACATTACCAATTAATTTCATTAATTTAAGACCTTTTAATATTCTTTTAAAGTCTATTTGACGAAATCAGAAACGTAGAAAATCACAGCAACTGCCGAATTTCTTGATTGCGTGGAATTTTACGTCAATTTTACCACAATTGCTTGTAACAGCCTAATTTGAATAAATTAATTTTATTTTCATGTAATGTAATTAAGTACCTACAGATGTGTCGCTGTTTCTAAAACAAAATGACTGCATAATTTTTTTTAATGATTATTTAATTTTTGCATTTTTCAATGCTATTTTTATACTTATGATAAATTTTAAATAGAAAAACATTGGAAAAAATCAACTCGGCCACAAGTGAATTCTCAGATGGGACTCGAACCCACAACCTTTGAAATTCCGGCTAAATGCTCTAACCACTGAGCTACCGAGACTTGCGGACCGCCGTCGAAGTTCTCTAATACTTTTATATTTTTATACGCTGTAGGCCAGCGTTGTCACATCAATGCTAGGAATATCCTTGCATTCTCGGTGGCTCAGTGGTTAGAGCATTGGACCGGATTTCCAAAGGTCGTGTCCACATCTGAGAATTCACTTCTGGCCGAGTAAATTTTTCCAATATTTTTCTATTTAAACGTAGACATAGCACGCTTTTCGCTATGCCCCTCGCGCGTTCGCGTTGGGAGGCAGTACTAAAGGCGAAAAGCGACGCTATGTATATACATACAAGGTCGCTTTTACAGAATATGAAAACTCAAACGTAGCACGAAAATCAGTAGAGTCCTCGAGACGAGTGAATCAAAAATATAAATCCTGGATTGGATAGAGTCCTTAATTTAATTGGACTTTGCCATACCAAATTTCTTAATAATTGGTTACAGAGATACTTATATAATGTAGAAAACCGCCTGACTTCGAAGTCCTCTAATTACCGACCTAGCCAAGGGCCGCCTTACTGACACTCCAATTATGAAGAAATTGTTCCTGACACTTAATAAATAAAGCCAATTTTGATACATAACAGTACGATACAATTATTTCGGTTTTGAACCCCAATTATTTGACGAGCCTTTGATGAATTTGTGTCAAATTTTTGCAGTTTTGATTAAATGTGTCTGGTGGTCTAGTGGTAACAACCAGCAGGTTCGATTCCAACAAATGCTACTAAGAGATGCCGTAAGATATCATACAAAAATTAACGCTGAAATTGCAATAATTGCGATAGATCTGTATTGTGACTTCCCTTTAACACTCGAGATTTAGGTTTTTTTGGTTTATGGTCATTATTGATCAAACTAACAAGTCTACGGAAGCACTTGATCTAGTCTCAAATATGCTACAACTGCTTTGCCTATAAATTTCCCCATAGATACCTCATTATACCTGATATTTTGGTCCAAAATTTTACTATTTGCCATCACCGCGCGCTTACATTTTAGAAAGCTGCAAACCTGGATAAATACTATCTAGGTATCCACCTAGATAGAATTTATCCAGGTTATCCAAACAACATACCAAAAATGCAGCTGTGTCGAAATTATTCCAATTTCAAATGTAAAGTAAGACTAGACTAACTCTGAAAATCTATATATATGCTATAAAAGTTGCTGTAGCGGTGTAGTATCGGGTTAGAATAGCACTATTCCCTCTCATCCCGTGGGTGGCGTAAAAGGCGACTAAGGGACTCAGCCTTCAGGAGACGGGCAGCAGCGTCTCCTACAAACTTGGCCATACTGCGATCGCCAACCCGCTTGCCAAGCGTGGCGATTATGGCAAACCCCCCCATGAAAGGACACAATAGCCCCCAGTTCCCGGCTGCCCTGCTATTCCTGGCTATGACAGCGGCCATGGTAACGGCAGGGCAGGGGGTGCGAAGAATCCCCGAGCTACGTTAGGCTGTCACAAACAACGGACAACCTGGCAACGTACAACACGCGCACACTGCGAACTGACGCGAAGTTAACAGAGCTGGAAAAAAGTATAATCAGGTTACACTGGGACATCATAGGGTTGTCTGAAGTCCGAAGAGAGGGAGAGTACTCGATAATTCTCAATTCTGGTAACCTGCTATACTATAAAAAAAAAAAAGGAGCGCGACCAACAGTCAGTAGGTGGTGTCGGTTTCATCGTCCACAGGTCCCTTGTCAACAACGTGATTTCCATCGGAAGTGTGTCAACCACGGTAGCGTACCTGATACTCAGAATATCCGAACGGTATTAGCTGAATGTTATACAGGTCTACGCTCCGACCTCGACACACCAAGATGACGAAGTGGAGGCTATGTATGAGGACATTTGTAGAGCCATGCATAGTCACAAAACCCACTACACCGTTGTGATGGGGGACTTTAATGCTAAGTTGGGGAAACGTTGCGGTGACGAGTTGAGAGTGGGGCAATTCGGAATTGGGCAACGGAATGACAGAGGCCAGATGATTTCATGATGAACTCCTTCTTCAAAAAGCCGGAAAGCCGAAAGTGGACCTGGATCAGTCCAGACGGTAAAGTCAAAAATGAGATAGATTTTATCATGTCGACGAAAAAGCAAATATTCAATGACGTGACTGTGATCAGCACCGTCAAGACGGGGAGCGATCACCGAATGGTACGTGGCTCGTTGAATATCAACGTGAAGCTGGAAAGATCGCGGCTGATAAAGTCTACGCTCCGACCATTACCGGCCCATATCCAAAACCCCGAGAGCTTCCAACTCGAGCTCCAAAAACGCTTCGAAGCCCTTGAGAACAGCATAGATGTGGACGATCGACACAACACGGTGGTGGATACTGTCCGTACGGTAGGGTCCAAGTACTTTAAGACCCGCCGTCCCAAATTAAAGAAACTCTCCGACCACATACTCCTACTCATGGATCAGAGTCGTGAAATGTTTCAGAACTCAGCGAATGCTGAGGCAGATCTCAAAGTCTTTGACAAGCGACCTTCGCCAATTTAATACGAACCGTATTAAAGAGTCTATGGAGCGGAATAAAGTCTCCAAAGTGTTGGCGAGAGATCTGTCTATTGGGCAAAGCCAGATGACGAAGCTGAAAACTGACGACGGCCGCATCATTTCTACGAAACCTGAAATCCTGAGGGAGATCGAGAGTTATATTATATATATATATATATATATATATATATATATATATATATATATATATATATATATATATATATATATATATAAGTTATATTCCACGCAGACACCTGTTGAAAGCAAGGCTAAAGACCCCAGAGCCAAGCTTACCCGACACTTCACCGAAGATATCCCGGACGTCAGCCTGTACGAGATTAGAATGGCTCTCAAACAGCTCAAAAACAACAAGGCGGCGGGTGATGACGGAATCACTACAGAACTTCTGAGAGCGGGCGGCAAGCCGATACTCAAAGTCCTCCAGAAACTTTTCAATTCCGTCATTGTCGAGGGCAAAACGCCAAAGGCATGGAATATAAGTAAGGTGATTTTGTGCTTCAAAAAGGGAGATAAGCCCCGTTTGAAGAACTTCAGACCCATCTCACTTCTAAGCCATGTCTATAAGTTGTTTTCGAGAGTCATTACGAATCGTCTCGCTCGCAGGTTTGACGACTTCCAGCCTCCCGAACAAGCCGGGTTCCGAAAGGTTTTAGCACCATTGACCACATCCATACGCTGCAGCAGGTTATACAGAAGACCGATGAGTGTAATCTGCCACTTAGCTTGGCGTTTGTGGACTATGAGAAAGCCTTCGATTCGATAGAGACCTGGGCGGTGCTGCAGTCTCTCTAGAGATGTCAAATGGACTATAGGTATATCGAGGTGTTAAGGTACTTATACGAACATGCCACCATGTCGGTCCGATTACAGGACCAGAGCACAAGTCCCATCCAACTGCAGCGAGGTGTGAGACAGGGAGACGTCACTTCTCCGAAACTGTTCACAGCTGCGTTGGAGGACATCTTTAAGCTTTTGTACTGAAAAGGACGCGGCATCAACATAAATGGCCAGTATTTGACACACCTTCGTTTTGCCGATGATATAGGCCTTATGGCTGAGACCCTGGAGGACCTGAACACAATTCTCGAAGATCTCAAAGAGTGGGTCTTAGGATGAACATGGATAAGACGAAAATCATGTCGAATTCCCATGTCATACCCACTACAGTACACGTTCGGAACACTACACTCGAAGTTGTTGACCACTATATTTACCTTGGACAGACAATCCAGTTAGGTAAGTCCAACTTCGAGAAAGAGATCTCCCGTGGAATCCAACTCGGTTGGGCAGCATTCGGGAAGCTCCGTAAAATCTTCGCGGCCAAATTACCGCAGTGTCTCAAGACGAAAGTCTATGACCAGTGTGTGTTGCCAGTGATGACTTACGGTAGTGAAACGTGGTCGCTAACTATGGGTCTGATAAGAAAGCTCAAGGTCACCCAGCGTGCAATGGAGAGGGCTATACTCGGCGTTTCCCTACGTGATCGAATCCGTAATGAGTAGATCCGTAGGAGAACTAAAGTAACTGACATCGCTCGAAGAATTGCTCACCTGAAGTGGCAGTGGGCGGGACACATAGCGAGAAGAACCGATGGCCGTTGGGGCGGAAAGGTTCTGGAATGGCGACCACGCACAGGACGACGCTCCGCGGGTAGGCCCCCGACAAGGTGGACCGACGATCTGGTGAAGGTCGCGGGAAGCCGCTGGATGCGGACTGCTCAGGACCGATCGTTGTGGAGATCCTTGGGGGAGGAGTATACCCAGCAGTGGGTGTCATGTGGCTGAGACGACGACGACGAAGATGCTATAAAATGTTATAGAAAAGTAAATTATTATAAAAGCCAAAGGTAAAGTAAGTAAAATGTCTCCTAATATTGACATTTTCAAATCTAATTATGAAATCCTCCAGAAGAAAATCAGATATGTATCCGTAAAACAACGTTATTTTAATGTGCTTAATCTGATTTTTTTCTATTTGAAGAATTTTGGTTATTTTGATGTAAACCACAATTTCTTATTAAAACATCCGTACACGTGCTGTTTCAGAAATTAATAAAGCTATTTGGTATATTTCTAATTTTCATAAAATCTTATCTACGTTATTTACTCTATTGACGAAATTCTCGAGAAATATTCGTTGAAATAATTTAGTGATTAGCAGAGTATTATGTTGGCTGATCATTATTCATGCTGAAATAAATATATTATTAACAAGCTTACTTAAATTTCAATACTCATTAATATTGATGTATTTGTTTCAATGCAATAATATTCCCGATATAATATTTATATAAAAAAAAAATGAATTAGTTAATCTTTTTCGAAATTGATGAAGCACGTTACTGTGAAGTGAATATTTTGCAATTTAAAATTCTTTTTTTTATGTAATGATTGGCATTTAGTGGACATAGCACGCTTTTCGCTTTGCCCCCTCGCGCGCTCGCGTCGGGAGGCGGTACTATAGGCGAAAAGCGAAGCTATGTATATAAGCTTGCTTTTACGGAATACGGAAACTCAAACGTCGCACGAAAATCAGTAGAATCCTCGAGACGAGTGTATCAAAAATAGAGCTCCAATTTGATGGTTCCTTGTCCTACTAAAATATTATAAATGCGAAAGTTTGTGAGGATGTTTGGCTGTTTGGATGTCTGTTACTCATTGAAGTTGTAGGGGACTGGAACCACGCGGGAACCACGCGGCGTCCGCTAGTTACTAATATACAGTCATATTATCCTACTAGAAAGAAAGAAAGAAAGAAAGAAAGAAAGAAAGAAAGAAAGAAATAAAATTTATTCGACTACTATTATACTAGTGTAAAATAATGTGAGAGTTAGGATGTTTATTTCCCAATCACGTAAAAACGGCTGAATGGAATTGTTGCCTTGGCACGCAGATAGATTATAATCATGAATTAAAATAAAGGACACATTTCATCTCGATATTGAAACCGCGGACAGCGACTGGTATTTCTATAATTAGAAAAAGCATTTTGTTTTCATGAAACAAAGGCAAAGGCGGTTTTAACCGCCTTTGTGGACTAGTAGTAACAACCATCTGTAATCAGACCCAGGGGTCCCGGGTTCGATTCCCAGCGGGGGCACAAATTGTATTCGGTTTGGTTGGTTGTAAGACTTGTTGTAAGTCCGTCAGGCTAGCTACCACCATCTTATCTAAGCCTGATGCCATATCAACATTGTATTCAGCATTGTTGTGTCCAGCAGTTAGAGATAAGATAACCAGTTCCTTAGTGATGAGGATTCCAGGAGAGGCTCGCGTCCATCTTCGGCCTCATCAATACTTAGCATCAGGGCCCTTATTCACCATGACCATCAGCAATTCCCTGCTCAAACCACGCGGATATCGTACTTGGTTTTAACATTTTCAAAATTCGTTTCTCCATGTTACTCACAAATTATAGAGTTATAGTACAAGTACATGACAATCACGAGCTATATAGTTATTGAACAAGTAAAATAACTTTAAAATTTGTAAGTGTCACAGAGAAAACGTATTTTGAAAATGTCAAACCCAAGTACGAGATTGGCGTGGTTTGAGCAAGGAATCGCTTAGTGGTCATAGTAAATAGGGGCCCCCGTTCATAAAAAAAAAAAAATTGAATTGAAAAGAGGGATATTCATAAACAAACAATTACTAAAGGGAAATCTAAACACTGCTTCGCATTTACAATGTTCACCGCAACGGCAGGTTGACGACAAACTAACCCTATTGTCTATTCTTACTCACAGAATAGAGTTCAAGAATAATGAGCGTAAAACCATATTTAATTAAAAGTGTGTACTGCGGCTGTGACATAGGATAGAAAATACAGCTTGTAAAATTAGGAAGAATTGAACATTAATAATATTCACATTGGTTCACAATTTCTTACTTGAAAAATTTTACTATTCAGTGAATTCATTTCTTTGTGATAAATTTTAGATTGATGAACTTATTTTTTATTATTAATTTTATTTGTAAGGATTTGGACACTTCGTATTATTTTTGTTTGACAGTCACTATTATTTAAATTTTTTGTTATTTGTTTTTTTTTTGACATTGTATTATTTTATATCATCTGTGAATTTTCTTAATTTTAAATACCTTGGACATCTATACTTATATTATAAAGAGGAAAGATTTGTATTTTTGTATGTAACGAATAAACTCAAAAACTACTGGACCGATTTTGACGAAATTTAGTATAGAGAATCCTTAGACCCCAAGTAGTAACATAGGCTATAAATGATCCCAAAATTCCCACTGGAACGGGAACCACGCGGGTGAAACCGCGCCCGGCCTCTAGTTTATTATATTTTTATTCATTAAACATTTGCACGCCACTTGGTAGACATGTTACGGTACTTCTATATCTTAAGACCTTTGTTATACCACATGTTTTTGCGAATAAAAAAAATATATTTTGTCATGGATATTGAATGACCAACCAGCATCCTTTTACTTTTAAGCCCAGGCGGTGAGGGCATTAAAAAGGTCTGATTTTTATGATGAATCTCAAAAAATGCCCGGTAACTGCTGGGACATTGTAAAAAACCTATGATGAATGTAAGTGTTTGTTGTGTCTCATTTCCAGATCACAAGGCCAGTTTCATAGATTCATCACAAGAACAATTCAGGGATCATTTTTATTACCTAGATAAAATTTTCTTTGGAAATACCGTACATAAATAACATTTATGATACCTACTTCACTAATAAAAACTGAAACAATAAAAAACTGCAATTTAAAACTGTAGTTTATAGCCAGTATCATATAAAAATTATCCTACAACTTCACTTAATGTTCAGAACTTGGTAATTTCAGTGCAGTTATCGTTTAAAAATCCCACAAACTGACATCTGAGACAACTATAAACTTCCAGCTTCAAATCTCGACAGAAGTAAAAGTTTGAAGCACCAATATCGTAATTATTTGGAAACGGAAAGATGTCTTTTTTTTCTATATGTGAAACCTTATTTACAAAAAGAGCAGTCTCAGAATGTAGTAGTCATTTAGACAAAAACAGCATAATTTAACTACAATTCAGGCACATGCGACAAACCAAATGCAGCGCTGCACGTCGCTGCGCAGCGCCGCGCGTTACCATGTCACACCTGCAAATAATAAATACGAGTACACTTACGCGAATCAGCAGCGCTGTGCAGCATCGCGCGTTTAGTGTGTCATGTCCCTTCTAAATCCATACTTTACAATGTCATAATTTGTGATGTGTTGTGCTGTGCTGAGCTGTACTCATTACTGCATTGGTGTGTCCCGCGCTTTATTGAAAGTGTCATGATTTCTAATAGTTTTAGTAGTTTTTTGATTATTTTACACTGGTATTACCGACAACTGGTAATGTGGCAACACTGTGTTCTGTCACGTGGGTGTACGAACAACCAATCAGAGAGCAGATATATTTATGCGGGATTTTGGCGGGGATATTGTCGAAAAGCGTCACTTGGTCAGTCTACGAGCGTAATTCTGTTAAGAGCTTCGGTACGGTCAAGACGTCTTATAATGATTATGCAAGTTGTATCCAAGTATCTATAGAAAAATAAATTGTTGAAAGTGAACGAGTTCTTCATTTCTGAAAAAAGTAAGTATATGCCTAAATCGTATCATTGCAAGGCAAGGGCAATTCGAATTTGTGTCATGGCATATTCTTATATGGGGGGCTCGTAGCCCAAGCATGACTGGCTTCTGTCCCGTTTACATCTTAGCGAGGACAGCATCATGCATGGGCCATAATATATCGCGTGCTATAGCAGTTTTCAATCTTGGGGGCCTCTTCCAGACTGAGCATAAAATGGCTGATCAATCTAACCGGGCCACGGCCGCCCGGTCTTAGTGGTGATTGCGAACCCTATCCCCCGTGACCAATGGCGGCCTGGAGGGCAAGTACTAGGAGTTTTAGTTAGTTGTACCCGCCCGCCTCCGTCCCCCCGTCGACATTAGGATTTGCTAGGAGTGCGCGGTCTATGCGTTTATTGGGCCGCATACTCCGCGTCTGGGGGCGAGCGAGGCGTAAAAGCTCTATTTGTCCTAGTAATTTTATATATAAATTTCTCCTAGTAAAAAGAACCAACAACCACCTCACAACCTTTTCCAGACTGAGCATAAAAATGGCTGGTCAATCGAAATAATTGTTCACAGCAATGCGGCCAGAAAAACCCAGTATCCTCCAAAATCTCAACCCATTATCGTACTGTAGGGCTTACAAAACTAAAGGCTAAACATCACTAAAGGCTATGAAAAACTATCGAGTTATTATCGAAAAAAGTATCGTCAAAAAATGTATAAAATAATTGAGCAGCGTTCCTACCGGACGTGAGCGGACTCCATTTTCAAAGAGATACATTTTCTGACGTATCTATTCGAATATTTTACTTGAAAGTTATTCTCACTAGGCCTACTGTATTGCACAATGCTGTTTCCCCTACGCGTGCTCAAGTGTAGGTTCAGTGGCGTGATGGCGGCGTATTTTTCAACAGCTAAGCGATACAATGGCGGCGTATTGTTTCACAACTTGCTGCGTCACCCGCCACTAGGATGATGTCGCGTCATGCGGATGGACACGGACAGAGACTAAAGGGCTGGATAGAATGAACCTGCGTGATGAGTCGCGGCATATTCTTTTTAAGAAAAGCTTGTGCCTCGGCAGAACAGCTGTAGTGAGAAGGGGAGTTAAAAATGGCTGTTCAATCGAATGATGACGATTTACTTTTTGGCAGTTCACAGCAAATCAAATCGCTACCTGTACCAATTAGCGTACCCTCTTGCACTATGCTGTCTCCCACGCGTACTCAAGTGTAGGTTCAGTGGCGTGACGGCGGCGTAGTTTTCAACAGCTAAGCGATACAATGACGGCGCGGCGTATTGTTTCACAAGTTGCTGCGTCACCCGCCACTGCGATGATGTCGCGTCATGCGGATGGACGCGGACAGAGACTAAAAGGCCGGATAGAATGAACCTGCGTGATGAGTCGCGACACATTCTTCTTAAGAAAAGCTTGTACTCCGGCTGAACAGCTGTAGTGAGGAGGGGTGTTAAAATTGGCTGATCAATCAAATGATGATGATTTACTTTTTGGCAGTTCACAGCAATTCAAATCGCTATCAATACCAATTACCGTACTCTCTTGCACTATGCTGTCTCCCACGCGTGCTCAAGTGTAAGTACAGTGGCGTGATGGCGGCGTATTTTTCAACAGCTAAGCGATACAATGGCGGCGTATTGTTTCACAAGTTGCTGCGTTACCGCCACTGCAATGATGTCGCGTCATGCGGATGGACGCGGACAGAAGCTAAGGCTTTGTAAGCTATAGAAATGCTCTCGTAAAAATCTTTGTCGATATGGTGTCTGTCCAATCACTACATATTTACGGCTATGATTTAATGCGGCAGTTGTATAATGTAGTTTTGGTAAGTTAAAAATTACCAAATGCATGTTCAATAACAAGTTCAGCAGTAAAAACTGAGCAGTAAACTAAATTGGATTGCTTCGTTACAATTTTTAAAATGGGCAGTTAAATAAATATTGGGCATATTTATTTATCTGCCCATTAATATGACTGAATGGGCAGTTACAAGTGGGCAGTGTGGGGCGCAGGCCTAGCGCTCCAACATAAAAGATTTTTGGGAATCGAACCCAAATGAATAATTGTATAAACGGCACAGCATAACGACACAATAAATTACAATTTAGCATCAAAAACATTCAAGCGCAAGCGTAAGGCAGTAGCGAAGTGTTAATCTTGCCAAATCATTTCGTCCAAACTTAGTCGGCGTCTGCAAAGCAAGCGAGAAGGATGCAGCGGGCACCGCGCGCGGTGCGTGCGATAATAAGTTGCAGAAGGCGTATGGCTCAAGGCGCATACGCGGAGCGGATTTGCGAGATTGTAAGGCGGTTGCCCAATTCAATGTGGGAGTGGGCGCTCGCCTCAGGCAGTAAACAAACTTTTTATTATTTCGGAATTATCAAAAAAAACTAATTTTTGACAGTTCTTAAAAAAATAGTCAGTAAGATGTATACAGCCTAGAGAGGCTAGAGAGACCAGAGGGTCTAGTGGTAACAACCACCGGTATCAGACCCAGAGTACAAGGAGTACATGTAATATTCGTTTTGGTTGGTAGCACTTAATTTAAGTCCACCTGGCTAGTTACCACCAGCTTATCTAAGTCTGACGCCATAGCAACTATGTTTTCAGCGTTGTTGTGTTCCGGCCGGCCATTTAGAGATAAGAAAGCCAGTTACTCAGTGGTTGAAGATTCCAGGAGAGGCGCGCTTTCATCTTCGGCCTTATCAATACTTAACATCAGGCATGATGAAGGCGGTGTCTTCCCGTTGTTCATAAAAATAACTTGTTTATTTTAGCGTGTAAAGTAAAAATAATTTGTTACGTACGAAGTTATAATTTATGATATTACTAAATTAAAGAGAATAGCGCTCGCTTTGATTTACTTACTTGACGCGGGAATCAAATAAAATAACGGCACCAAAGCAACCAAAGATTGATTTATTTGCGATGGAGCGTGAGATCTACAGTCACTATTAATCAGTCAGTTTTCTTCTTCCAGAATAGGAAGAAACCAGGACAAAAATAGCATAAATAATTTCAACGTATTGATATCTACTAAATCGCACAGTCAGTGATCGCCTTATGTACCAAATGAATGAATGCGGTACTTGTACTTCACCAGCGTATCGCTTATAACTTTTTAATTTTGCATTTTACAATGATATTTTTATGTTGATGATTTTCTATTATTTTCTTGTTTAATATTTATCACATAAAAATATCATTGTAAAATGCAAAATTAAAAAGTTATAATTAGATGGCTGTTTCATCTTAATCGATAGTCAAACATCTGTAAAGATGTTTCTTTCGAATGCGAGGATATTTCTCTCATTGATGAAACGACGGTGTCCAACACCGTAGAACGGTGAATATACTAGAGAAAATCGACGTGTCCTCATAGGTCTCTGTAGCATAATTGGTTAGTGCATTGGGCCGTATTCCCAAGGATGCGGGTTCGAATCCCGTCAGGGCGACATGAGACTAGTTGCTTTTTTCTAGTATATTTTCTTGTTTAATATTTATCAGCGTATCGCTCTTTACAACCGAAGTAATGTCCGAGTGTTACCGCTCACTGTGAACTGCCAAACTATTTATCGAACTACCCATTCCGTCATTCTACTGCCCATTTATATTTGACATTGCTTAAATGATTTTTGAACCTTCATTGTAGGATGAAATAACCGCTAGTTTTTCTTTTCATTGCTGCTCATGTTTTACTGCTGTAGTGATTTATCAACTGCCAGAAAATTAAATAACTGCCAATTACGTTTTCAACTGATCATAGTTACATCCCTAATGATTAAATAACAGTTGTAAAAAATATTTCTCCATATTTAAGTACAGCCAGGGAGTGGAATTCCCAACCTACGTCTGTATTCCCGGGTGCCTACAATCCTAGTATATTTAAAGTCGATTGAAAAAGCTTTTTCTGGTCAAACTGGCTCCATCTTTGGCCTCTTCTTCATTCAGAATGAGGCTAAGAGTAAGCCTATTTAATGTAAAAGAAAAATGTCTTGAATTCAGTTATTAATTCATTCTAAATGAAAGTGATAGCGTTAGCCAGAATAAGAGCCCTTGTAAGCGGTAAGAAATGTCATAAAACGTGTAAGTAGGAATCTTCTGGTTTTTTTACATATAAATTATCGACAATTATTTTTCTTCTCCGTCTCTGAACTGTGACCCTACTCTGTAGTTAAACGATTTAATTTCTGCTGCTTTTGATTACACCAGTTTTTAATAACATGACGTGGTATTTTTATTCTATAGCCCGACGAATAGCACGACAATATAAAATTAATCATTCTTTTTTAATTTCACCGGTGGGCAACAAGATTTACAAAGGACGTCGATTTATATTATATAAGAGCAAATAAAAGAAATATGATTGATAGAGAAACCCTCGGGCAAAAGGGATCAAACACCAGTTTAATAAAAGTACGTATGACAAAGGTCATGGAGACATTGTGGCGAAATCGAACCTAAGGGCCCTAAGCCCTTGCAGACGGGCGACAGAGTGAGGCGACTGCCGAGCGACAGTTGTGTCAGGTAGTTTTGTAGTTGCACTACAGACAACGCCTGCCTATGACGCTCTCGAGAATCATCTTTAGTCCACTGGTCTGAATTTTAGACTGACTTAAAACAGACTTCTTATTTAATTATATTTCATTGGTATTATATTCATTCTTTTCGAAAATAGAATTAACGGGAACACTAGATACAAATGACGTCTAAAGAAAATAAATCTTTCAAAACTTGGAATACCTACAGTCATAATTATTATTGCATCTTTATTTCAGATGTCAAAATTCATATAACAATTATAAATTAATTTCATTATAAATTATCAAATACCACCTTGATCTGCTAACCTCAAGATAGAACGTAAGCTCATCTACATATTCAGGACGCTGAGATATGTTGCTGATCGCAGAGTCATTATCATGTTTATTATGCATTGTACCACTCGCTCATACAATACTGCATCGGCTCGTTGGGTGGCGCTGCTAAAACTCTCATTCTGCCCGTGGAGAGAGCCCAACGTGTTCTGCTAAAACCTTTTATAAAAAAATTAAAACTAATTTAATTATAAAAAGTTTTTTATTTCACAATTTTTAAAGGTAGAACAGGTCTCGTACCTACGCTAATAACCTTATGTCAACTCCTCATTACCTTTTACAAAGCTGCTTTTCCCGGTGCAGGGACGTTACTTATTGAGGGTTTATAGCTTATAGGTATGTTGGCGAGGACCAATAGCTATTTAACAAAACAGTAGTTATTGCGTGAAACTTCAGCTCGAACAAGAATCTAACAATTACCTGGATGATATAATTGTTTCATGACTTCCATGACATTAGGCCCCATATCTCCGAAGATTATCATCGGATCTTAATGAGACTTATATGGGACCAAATTGACAGTGTACCCGATCGAACAAAAAAACAACTATTAAAATCGGATCACCAACACCGGAGTAATCGGTATACATACATCGGACAAAAAAAAAACGGGTTGAATTGCGTACCTCCCTCCTTTTTGTTGAAGTCGGTAAAAAGTTGCCGCTCGACTTCGGTACCGCTTCCCTACTGCTGAGCTTTATTTACTGGGGCGTTCTATCGGTTAGACAAACGTTTGTCCCCAAAACCATCCTCAAACAACATTCACTGTTACTATATCACCCCAGGCTGCTAGAGGGCAAACGACGCAAACATAAAGTGTGCAATATACCCACCGTTAGAACATCAGCTCAGCACTTCTTCCCCTTTCTCGGACCACTAATTTACAAGAGACTGAATGCTAACCTTCATATCTATCCATTATCCTATCTATCCATCTATATCCACTATCTATCCACTCCTGACTATTAACTGCAAGCGTACTGTGACCAAGTTTTTGAAGACTCTTGACCACAACGCGACTGTAAAACTACTCTGAATTTATGGTAAATTTATGGTAATTATCGGCCACAAGTGAATTCTCAGATGGGAATCTGAGAATTCCCGTCAGAGAATTCACTTGTGGCCGAGTTATTTTTTTCCAATATTTTTCTATTTAAAATTTACCATAAGTATAAAAATAGCATTGAAAAATGCAAAAATTACAATATCTTAAATTATTGGCAGTTGCATCTTAATCGATCGTTAAACACCTGAAAAGATGTTTCTTTCGAATGCAAGGATATTCCTAGCATTGATGTAACAACGCTGGCCTACAGCGTATTAAAAATATAAAAATATTGTAGAATTTCGACGGTGGTTCGCAAGTCTCGGTAGCTCAGCGGTTAGAGCATTGGACCGGATTTCCAAAGGTCGCGGGCTCGATTCCCGTCTGAGAATTCACTTGTGGCCGAGTTAATTTTTTCCAATATTTTTCTATTTAAAATTTACCATAAGTATAAAAATAGCATTGAAAAATGCAAAAATTACAAAATCTTAAACTACTCTGAATTCTCAAATAATATGCATAAATGTACTGAATATATGATGTAATTAATTTTATTATATAATGCAATGATTAAGGCTATCCTTTAATGATTAAGAAATAATGGATCTCGTAACTTTGCCTATCTCTTCGCTTCCACATTACTCATTCATCCACACACACACACACACCACTCATATACTCAAACCGCCTCTGTGGTCTAGTGGTAACAACCACCGGTATCAGACGCAGGGGTCCCGGGTTCGATTCCCAGCGGGGGTACACATTGTATTCGGTTTGGTTGGTGGTAGGACTTGTTGTTAGTCCGCCTGGCTAGCTACCACCATCTTATCTAAGTCTGACGCCATAACAACACTGTTTTCAGCATTGTTGTGTTCCGGCAGTTAGAGGTAAGATAGCCAGTTCCTCAGTGATTGAGGATTCCGGGAGAGGCTCGCTTCCATCTTCAGCTTATCAATACTTAACATCAAGTATGATGAAAGTTAAGAGTCCCCCCGTTGTTCTTAAAAAAAAAAACGACACATGTTATCTCACCCACACATGCTCCACTCAAACACAACGTCTTTGCTTTGGGCTATCCACTTATTTTAGTTATTTTATATTATTAAGCTTACTTTGTTTTAGATTTTAAGTTACTACCCTGAAATTCTATACATAAGACGTATACTGTCATATTAGACCCACTTATATGATTTATATTCAAATTCAAATTCAATATCATTTATTCAGTCTAGGCTGTTACAAGCACTCATGCCAGCCAAAGCATTCTACATTGCACTTCTATATAAAATATAAATATAAAAATATAGTTATATTTTTTTGGCCTTAGCTAACTAGCACCGACTCCAAAAGTTTTATTTTTTACTTTTTGAAGTCGGTTTGATTTTTTTATAAAATGTTTTTATTTCAGATTTTTTTGTTACCTTATGTGCCGTTACTTACACTAAAAATCAGCCCATACACAACAATGATGTCATCTAGGTATACGACTACTTGCCAAAAGGTGATTGATATTTTTCAGGATTATGAAAAAACTACTAGCCAGATCTTCGTAAAAATTATATGGGACCACACATAAACCATTTTCTTTCAGATAACAAAAGAATTATAAAAATCTGTTAACAACTGGCGAAGTTATGGTGGAACATACATAAAAAAAAAAAAATACAGTCGACTTGAGAACCTCCTCCTTTTTTTGAAGTCGGTTAAAAATAGGATATAAATTGTAGACATTGTCTAGTTGTCTAAAACATGCGAACACCAAGATGTAATAGTGTATTTCATAGATTTTAACAGATAGATGTCGGAAAATCGAAACAGTAATTTTTTTTTATAAACATCTGGGAGACTTATGATTTTGTAATTTTTGCATTTTTTCAATGCCATTTTTTCGCGGGTTTGATTCCCGTCTGAGAATTCACTTGTGGCCGAGTTAATTTTTTCCAATATTGTTCTTTTTAAAATTTACCATAAGTATCTGGGAGACTTTTAGCCTTTATCATACCTGATGTAAAGTATTGATAAGGCTGAAGATCTAAGCGAGCCTCTCCCGGAATCCTCATTCACTGAGGAACTGGCTATCCTATCTCTAACTGCCGGATATTATTATTATCTGTTTACAGTTATGTTAGTTAACTGTCGGTCGTTCGTCTATAAGAGCCCTTACTCGTGCTTTGAACATTCCCATATCCAGTAGTTTTAAGTTATTTCCTTCTTACATCAATGTTTTTAGGACAAAAGATCACTGTCTCATTATTGTACTATCAGTAGAATACTAGAATATCAGTGCTTCTGGGTTATTCTGACCATCAATGAATGACCCAGAAGTTAATTTTGCTGAGACAGGGCCTACTAGCATCTCACTTATTGTTCTTTTTCGTCATTTTGTTTTTCTGTCTAGTAACAATATAATTCTTCTTTTTGTCTTAATTAAGTACCTACTTGTCTCATTGTATAACTGTTTTTTGTGTGTGTTGTTAATAAATGGTTTTTTTCTTCTTCTTCTTCTTCTACTAGCTTTCGCACGCGGTTTCACCCGCGTGGTTCCCGTTCCTGTGGGAATATCGGGATAAAAACTAGCCTATATTACTCTCCGTCTTTTCAAGTAACTCTGTGCCAAAAATCATGTCGATTGGTTGTTTAATTAAGGCGTGAAGGAAGGAAAAACAAACACACTCATTTATATTCAAATTCAAATTCAATATCATTTATTCGGTCTAGGCTGTTACAAGCACTTAGGTCTCTGCCTCGAATCTAGCGGGCAGCGGGGCGGCGGCGGCGCGACTGTGGAAACGCTCGCCGCGCACCACCCAGGCACCGCCGTTTTCGATAGTCGCGCGCCGCCACCGCCCCGCTGCCCGCTAGATTCGAGGCAGAGGCCTTATTGTAGAGATGATGGTTGAGGTATGGAAAAGGGTGGTAGATGGTAAGCCACTTGTAGGAAGGTCTAATGGTGAGCTCTTCCTCCGGACTGGATGTTGGTAGTCCGGGGACCGCGGTCCGACAGATGATCGTCGGATGTTGTATTTATGTAAGTGGCTCGGTGAAACTTTGCTTGCGTGATGTAGGTTTCCATACATGTTCTTCGTATCCCATACTGAGTTGCTGTCAGCGCCATCTTTTGTCACGGTAGGTAAGTTCCGTGTGTAGTAGTTTGTGCGGTGTTAGGTAGGTGCCGCCACATTATGAACGTCAAAGAAGCTACGCCATCGGTTCACAAACCCTACGGCAGGAGACCGCGTAACGAGAAGAACCGGCAAGAAACTCGTGAAGGGCTGTTTTTTCTCCCTGTTTTATTTCATACAGAGTCGTCAAATTGAAAAGTGAGCTTAACATATCAGTAAGGTCAATTTCCATCACAAAAAGAAAATACTATTATAATATTAAAATTATGGTTATTGTAATATAAGATAATATATTAGGATATTACGGGATATCCGCCGCGCCGCCGGTCTGTTAAGATGTTATTGTTGTCTGAGTTAAAAAATTGTTAAAAAAAATTAAAACCCAAAAAATAAATGAATAATTGCATAGAAACACACCAGTTATCTAGCCCACATTATGTTTCATGAAGAACTTGTGTTATGGACACTAGATAACGAATAAACATACTTATATACTTTTTTTTACATATTAAACACCCAGAACAAGACAAATAGACATGATCATGCATACAAATATTTTCTTGTCCGGGGATCCGACCTCTGGCGCAGAAGGTGGGCTTAGTACCCCTGCGCCAAACAGGTCGTCAGAAATGTTTCCCTACATTTTAAAAAACCTAACCTAATTTTGCCAAGGTACTTTTTACTTTGACATTATATCGAATCACATTTAAAAGAATATTAAAATTTGACAGCAAAGCATAAGTTGTAGATACAGTAATAATGTTCATCCAAACTATTAAACTATTCTGTGCGACCGCCGCCATCTTTTAAATAATTCACCGCGCAAATGATTGTGACATTAATGAGCGCATTAAAGTGCTCTTCCAACTATTTTAATTTGAGAGCTATTAATTATTTCGGAAAAGCTTTTAGAGAAACTTAATCACTACAATTAGTGACTTTTATATGATTACTAGTTTCCGCCCGCGGTGTCACCAGCCTTATTCCCGTTCCCGTAGGAATGCCGAGATAAAAAGTCTATATTTGATAGAATCAGGCGTTACTTGGCGGAAATCCATATCTTAGTAGAAAACGAAAAATATGTCGCGTAATTCCGCAAGAAAAAATGCAGATGCAGCCCAGTGACACACCTTGCACCTTCACCGACTACTCTACACGTGTTTCGCCCACACACGGAGCATCCTCAGGAGTTGTTAGACCGTGCCAATCTCAGCACCGAGTGAGTGAGTGAGTGAGTGAGATTGGCACGGTCTAACAACTCCTGAGGATGCTCCGTGTGTGGGCGAAACACGTGTAGAGTAGTCGGTGAAGGTGCAAGGTGTGTCACTGGGCTGCATCTGCATTTTTTCTTGAGGAAATAAGCGACATATTTTTCGTTTTCTACTAATAAAAAGTCTATGTTACTCTCCGCCTTTTCAAGTAAGTAACTCTCCACTGAAAATCAAGTAGATTGGATGTGGTATGGCGGTAATATAAGTGGACTGTATAGCGGCTAGCGGGGCGGTTTGTGATTTGTGGTTCAGAAAAAAAATGATGTGGACCTTATAGATATTATGACGAGGAAAGGGAAACTCACCGAGCGCGATTCGATTCAGCTTCTGGAGTATCTTGCCTTCAGGAAACGCCACTCACTGTCTCACACATGCCGGATGGACAGGAACCCTAGGCCTAGGTCACTCTGCCGGCCGGCTAAGTTCCACACACTTTAGAACACTGAATCACTTATTACATAGTTTATAGTTAATTCAAGCTGCGGTTAATGCATTTTATTTTACATTATATCAGGAGTCGCACGCACATTGCGGCGGCGCGGCTCGGTCGTCGAAGACGGAAGGAATGATGCGACGAATCACGATGCACTCTGCACTTGCTTGATTAGCTCTCTCACTCTGCGCACGATGGTGTGAGCAGGAAAGGGGTAGGAAGTAAGGAATCATGAAGCTTGCGAATTTAAAATAGGGAAGCCGGAAATGGCGTAAACAGGTTGCTTAGTTAGGATGTAAAGAAAGGGCAAACAAACACACATTCGCATTTATATGTATTATATATTACATTACATAATAATTAATAATTATAAGTATATATACATATAGTCACGCGATAAATATTAAACAAGAAAAGCAACTAGTCTCATGTCGCCCAGACGACATGAGACTAATTGCTTTTTTCTAGTACATTTTCTTGTTTAATATTTATCACATAAAAAAACCATTATAAAATCCAAAATTAAAAAGTTATAAATATAAACTTATGATTAGGATTTTATTAATATTGTTAAAGACACAGCGTGTTAATTCTGCCCGCGTTTTTCCCGTTCCCGTAGGAATATCGGGATAAAAGTACTCTTTAATCGAGGCTATATTCTATCTCTGTGCCAAATTTCACCAAAATCCGTTCTAGTGTGAAATAGTAAAAAAAATTAACAAACAAACAAATTGAGATACTTTCGCATTAATAATATTATAGTAAGATTGGTTAAAACAAAAATTCAATTAGGCTGTTTGCAATGAACGTCAAAAAAGCTACCTCATCAGTTCGCAAAATACTAAGGCTCCAGACCTTGTATTGTAGCTTTCCTTCTCTCGCACAGGTTTTCAATGCGTCGAGCCTCTTAGTCGACTCTTAAGACCTTCCCATGCATGTAAGGGAGTGGTGACACTTGTATTCTTAGGTCGTCACCACACGGCACAGTACGAAATAGTATTGTATGATTGAAACAAAACTGAGCTAAAAGATGGCGGTAAATGCCCCTGGTGATAGATACTCTGAGTCCCGATTTGAGACAGGGGACCAGTTTGGCAGCTCAGTTGACGACAAATCATGATGGTGATAATATTAAATCGGCGAGTGTTGTTAATGCGTCCATAACACAACAACGTAATGATGAACATTATCCGTAGTAAAACGTTTTGCTATAAATTCAAATGGCCGACTGTAACAGCTCGCTCGTATGCTAATTTTATCACATCCATTATAACAACGATGCCATTTTTACACGACATTACTGCTCAAACAGGAACATTTTACAATGATAAATATATGATTTTGTAATTTTTGCATTTTTCAATGCTATTTTTATACTTATGGTAAATTTTAAATAGAAAAATATTGGAAAAAATTAACTCGGCCACAAGTGAATTCTCAGACGGGAATCGAACCCGCGACCTTTGGAAATCAGGTCCAATGCTCTAACCGCTGAGCTACCGAGACTTGCTAACCACCGTCGAAATTCTCCAATACTTTTATATTTTTAATATAAAATGTGCCTGTGGACGTCCACTGCTGGACATAAGCCCACGCCTATTGTGGCGTTCATAGGAGGCTATTAGCCTACTGCTACCACGCTGGCCAGACGGGTTGGTAGAGGGTTTGTTTCAAGTTTTCCTTCTCTCGCACAGGTGTTCAATGCGTCGAGCCTCTTAGTCGACTCTTACGACATCCCAGGCATGTAAGGGAGTGTTGACACTTGTATTCTTAGGCCGTCACCACACTTATAACCCGTCCATCTTCAAAGCAAGGGTGAATAGGCACCTTCTGGGTTAGCTCGCTCCACCGTGGATCCTGTCTTAGACCTTAGGCTTGATTGGGATCAAGATCAAACCCATTAATTGTAAAAAAAACTTAAACTTTTCACTAGTAAATGCCTATTTTTAACCGACTTCAAAAAAGGAGGAGGTTCTCAATTCGACGGTATTTTTTTTAATTTTTTTTTATGTATGTTTTACCATAGCTTCGCCAGTTGTTAACAGATTTTTATAATTCTTTTTTTATCTGAAAGAAAATGGTTTATGTGTGGTCCCATATAATTTTTACGAAGATCTGGCTAGTAGTTTTTTCATAATCTTGAAAAATATCAATCACCTTTTGGCAAGTAGTCGTTTACCTAGATGACATTGTTGTGTATGGGCTGATTTTTAGTGTAAGTAACGGCACATGATGTAACTAAAAAATCTGAAATAAAAACATTTTATAAAAAAAATACAAACCGACTTCAAAAAGTAAAAAATAAAACTTTTGGAGACTTCGATAAATAAAATAACAAAAGTGGCTGGGCGTACATTTTTCACAAAATTCAAACACTGAATGGCTTGCTATAATGTGTTTAATAACCAATTACTAAATCAATAAAGGTTTTGTAATTTCCTAAAAGACAGTAACAAAGTGATTGTATTGCATACTGGAGTTTTATTCTAGTAAATCTGCAAGCATAATGTTTTCATTGCAACTGCATACCTACGTGCATTCGAAATAAATCGCTCACTGACGGAGCCAACCTTACAAAATGGAATTAGATTGGTGAAGCCACTGGTACACAAATACCTTCCTTCAATAGATAGGTATAGAGTCCATTTTGGCAAATTGTAGCGTGTACAAAATATTGCGAAATAGAGCATGACAGTCGTGTGTCATACGGGCCGTATCCAATTTCGGGATAGGGAGCGTGTGTCCATTGATAAAGCCGATTATTTTTTAACCATCCGACTTCAAAAACAGAAGGAGGTTTTCAATTTGTTGCGTATATATAATATATTTCTTTAGTATGTTCACCGATTACTGGAAGACGGCTGAACCTATTTCAATGTGTCCGTCGGTGCCAAGATAAGGCTTGAGGTCAGAAGGGCAGTGAACGAAATTTCAGTTGCGGTCAAAGTACTGCGCGGTCTCATAGATGCCTGAGGCCGTTGAACAACTTACTAGGCTCTACGTACCTGATAAATACCTCCGACATCGAGCAAATCGTCGACACCGTTTGTTTGCCCGACCAAGGTGCCGCACTGCTGCGCGCGCTCAATCTCCACTTTGCCGAATGCACACTGCCCTTAATGCTCTCCTAGTCACCTTTCCTGAACTAGATATTTTTTTTCACCAATAGAAATTGTTAATTACCACATGTTTGGAACACTTTGAAAATATATGTTAATTTTTGCATACTTAATAATTATGTTACTGGGTCTCCCGTTTAATTATTATCAATAAATAAATAAATAAATAAGAAAAATAAATATAATATAAGTGCAATGTAGAAAGTTACGTAGTAACTATTTAGTAATCTGTGGTAGAATGTCTTGACTGGCACCGATTTCAAAAGGTTTATTTTTTACTTGTTCAAGTCGTTTTTTTTATTTACCTACCTCGTCATCAGCCATTTTTAATGTCCCCACTACTGGAGAACTGGCCTTCCTTATGGATGGATTAGGTGAATGGGCCATAAACCACCACGCGGGCAAAATGCGGATTGGTGGGTTTTAACGACTGCAAATGCAGCCGGGAACAACAGCTTTATTTCTTCATAATGCAAGGTTCCGATGATAAGATCACAATTAAAACACACATACCCGCAAGCTCACACATACACACAAACACACACACACACACAAACATACACATACACAATTTATGACTACGTGCATATCGAAGCACAGAGGAAATCGAGCTAGTAAATTGTTGGTTACTGTTTAGGATTTCCAGGCAATTGCTCTAATACCATTCTATTTTTACTTAGGTCTGATGAGTGTAAGAGATAGGCTGCTAGCAATTTAGAAAACTACCTGAAACAGTCCTTAATACCTCCAGGTTTTATAACCGGCGAATCTGTACAGTTTTTCCTTTAAACCAAACAGCCGTGTGTTAACGGAAACGCGCTGAGTTAGCACTTTTTCGAGTACAGTTTATTTGGCGTTCCCGCGTTTAATCGGGGCACATTATCTGCATGATACACACGTCTGATTTATGAAGCCCTTCTCTGGGTCACCCGGTTACACCGTGCGTCTACTGTGCCTCGGAGGCGCAGGGGATCAGTAGGGGTTAAAAGAGGAATAGGATTTTTTATATGTAAATTGACATGGGATAAAATATTTATATTTATTTTTTAACAAAGGGGACTCTTAGCCTTCATCATATAGTATTGATAAGGCTGAAGATGGAAGCGAGCCTCGTCCAGGATTATTTACTTATAATTACTGAGGAACTGGCTATCTTATCTCTAACTGCCGGAACAGAACGATGCTGAAAGCATTGTTGTTATAGCGCAGACTTAGATAAGATGGTGGTAGCTAGCAGGTGCGCGGGGCTCGAAATATGGCGATAGTAAGCCGGATCAAGAATAAATAACAAATCAAACAATTCTAATATGAACAACTAATGTTTAATTTGCAACTGCAAGCCACCCACGTATATTAAGCTATACGGTGACAATAAATAAATTACATAAATTTACTATCCGCATAGTGGATTGCTGGGGCGGCAATCGGTATGTGTTCACTGGTAGGCGGACTTACAAAAAGTTCTACCACCAACCAATGTTAGCATTTATCAATCAGATTGGAGTAAACGGGGAGCTGAAGCCTCTTTCTGGGTCACTCAGTTTTACCGTGCCTCTTCTGTGCCTCTCGGAGGTGCGGGGGATCCGTAGGGGTTGAAAGAGGAATAAGATTTTCAAATGTAAACTAATCCTCTATACTTTCCGAAACCATTGATTTGATTGTGATGAGAGTTTGGTTCCCGGGAAACCAAAATTTGGGATTCCGGTAGGGATGCGCATCCATCTTCAACCTTATCGATATTAATGATAAGGTTTGATAATAAAGGCTAAACATCTCCCCGTTGTTCATATAAAAGTAAAAGAAAATTTCAACGTATTCTCGTAGGACCCGGTAATCAAATCAAATCAATATCATTTTTTCAGTCTAGGCTGTTACAAGCACTTATGAACGTCAAAGAAGCTACGCCATCGGTTCACAAACCCTACGGCGGGAGACCTTGTAACGAGAAGAACCGGCAAGAAACTCGTCAAGGGCTATTTTTTTCTCCCTGTTTTATTTCATACAGAGTCGTCAAATTTAAAAGTGAGCTTAACATATCAGTAAGGTCAATTTCCATCACAAAAGAAAATACTAATTAAAATATTACATTTTATAGTTATCCTAACCGTAAACAATTTTCAACTCGTAAGGAAGGACTCACATTTAACATTTCTCGCATTACAAGGTTACTGTACTGCAAGTTGTGACGTACATACAGGTCGATAGCAATTTATTTTAGATGAAAATATTTAATCTCTAAGCACAACGTTAAGACAAGCAGACTGAAGTAGACCCATTTCCGCTGGCGGCACCCGTTCACGAGCATGACGCATGAACCAGCCATCGCTTCGCTCAACCATATTTTAGGGAACGTAACGACCCGCCTCACACGACACCGCCGAAGAAACGTTTGAGTGAGCATGACGTACTTCAGGTACTTATGTTAAAGTGTATAAATATAAAAAATACAATGGCAAAAACAAAAACAAAAAAAGTGCATTAATATAAGACGCAACTTACTGGAAGACGCATCAGCTGGGTCATAATCATAAAGCGTATTTAAAGTAAATTAAAAATAATAATAATAATGGCTTTCATATACTTAATTACAATAATTGGAGAACATTACTTATTTTTATTTATTCTGATCAAGCAGTGCCACGTCCTCAATTAATAAGATATAACCTTTCAATTAATAAAATATAAAATATATATAAACCAAAATAAGATAATAGTGATAATAGCTAACTAGACGGATTTAAAGACGAGATATACAGGGTTATTTTTAAACAGTATCCAATGTTT
The DNA here is from genome assembly GCA_910589605.1 of Chrysoteuchia culmella. NCBI lineage: Eukaryota > Metazoa > Arthropoda > Insecta > Lepidoptera > Crambidae > Chrysoteuchia > Chrysoteuchia culmella. The sequence continues at coordinate 774,936 of OU342659.1, read as the reverse complement.
TTTAGTTTGAATTAGAATCTGTAAGGGAACAACTTTCTCCTAGACACTTGGCTTGAAATATGACAAAATTTTTTTGACTCTTCACAAATCAAACTGATTTAGTATGGAAAGTCAAAAAAAATGTGTCGTATTTCGGCCCATGTTTTTAGGAGCAATTAGTTCACTTACCGATACTGGGGCCTTACCATCAACTGTAATGCAATTCATTGTAGGTTGTGAGAGTGGGATGCTGTCATATGGCGCGTCTAGCGGCGTCCTGCACTTACTACCTAAAAGTAACCTAAAATGAATCGCGTTACAGTTGATGGTAGGCCCCCTGGTCGAACTTAAAATTTTTGGATAATGTTTAAAAATAGCCGTGTATAGAATATACTGTGGATTTAGAATATAATACCTTCAACCGAACTAAATACAACGCTGGATATAGACCATGGATAACAAAAAAAGTTGTATCACTGTAAATAAAACAAGTCGCTCTTCGCCAGTTTTGTATGGTTCCGTGAATATTATAGAACTCGGTGTGGAGGGGAGTTCGCGCTAATTCTTTTGAACGATAAATCAGCCGCTGGCGTTTACCGCCCTTTGGAATTACAAGGAGTCAATTCTGCTGACGCTTAGTCGTAATCGTTTCTCAATCGCATTTCACTTGCAGTGCTCTTTTTTATTGTAAGATAGGCTAGTAAATACTATGCCTACTATGCCTTCGTCTGATAGTAAGCGATGATGCGATCTAGGATGGAACGCGCTTCCCTCTTAACTTTCATTTCACTTTCACTCGTGGCTTGAAGGCCTCCAAGTTGTAAGTATTAGGAAATTATATAAAGGCTGCGATTGACAGACTGATCGTATTCGATCACGTTCGTCAAGCAACGTTTGCCGCGGTCAGGTGTCGGATGGGTGACCGTATGCATGGCATTGTAACTGAGCTCTTCCGTGCTTTGAAGGGCAACGGTTTAACACCGTCGGTTCCAGCTGTTGTCATCTGATAAAGTGTGTCACCAGAGGTGGCCACTAATCCTCATACGATAAGAGAGCGAGACTGTAAAGATGAGAAAAATTCTCCACATAAGATCGAACTAGCGCATGGTGTAAATCGCAAAACACTACAATAAATTGAAACACAATTGTAATAAGACTGTAACTGAAATGTCAGCAGAATTAAGCCCCCAAGGCATACTTTGTCGCGGAAATATGAAGTCTTTTAATAAGAAGGTAATGTTCGTGTCTTCACGGTACTCTGATTCCGTAAAATGTTAGATGAATAAGAATAGTGGATTAGGACAGACTTAGAGGTCCATATAGTCCATTATGGTCTTAGCCATTTTGGTTTAATTTACTGGTAAATCTTTACTTCCAAATAAACAGAAGCAAGTTGCACTGCCTGCTAAAATAAACCCAATAGAAAAACGCCAAAAAATACAAAAACGTAGACAATGTCACACCTCACACCTTTACCGACTATATTACTTGTTTCACCCCCACACGAGGCATCCTCAGGGTTTCTAATACGACATACGTAACATCAGAGGAGTCCATGGCGCAATGGTTCTCACGTTCGATCTACTATTGTTGAGGTTAAGCTACATTCGCCATGGTCGATCAGGGGACCGATCATGGGGACCGAAAATGTACTATCTCGAGCCGTGGAAGGCACGAAGGCACTAGTAGTCATTTAAATCCACCACTCCGTATTGGGCCCATTCTCCTTATCCATCCATAACGAAGGCCAGTGCCCCAGCAGTGGGAACATTAAAAATGGCTGCTGTCTATACGTAACATTTCTCACCCAGAGCTTTAACATTACAAGGTCTAACCAAAAATAATTCGGCCGTTACGGCATTTAATTACCTTTAACACAAATAAAAAACCCGTAAATCTGGTAGAGGGCTTATAAAACTGCTAAGTATCTCCTAATGGCGAAGAATGTATTGCTTTCGGCCTCTAAGCCGAGAACGACCGACTGCGCAGGGCTACCAACGCACTGAAAATAACATAATTATCTCTTATATATCTGAAAATAACATAATTATCTTCTAACATAATTATCTCTCTATAATCGCTTATAATATATAAACTTATATAATTATAATATTTGTGATCTAGTTGTAACACCACCGTTCGATTTGGGTGGAGGTTAACATTTTATTCGGTTTGAAAGAGAGTAAAGCCCACAACTGTAGCAAGAGTAGCTGTGTAGTGTCGGCTTAGAATAGCACTCTCATCCCGTGTGTGTCGTAAAAGGCGACTAAGTGACTCAGCCTTCAGGAGATGGGCAGCAGCGTCTCCTATATACTTGGCCATACTGCGATCGCCAACCCACTTGCCAAGCGTGGGGATTATGGCAAACCCCCCCCCTTTTGGGGGTGGCCTATGCCCAGCAGTGGGTGTCATATGGCTGAGACGACGACGACGACGACACAGACTCCTCTGGCTTGGCCATCTAGAAAGAGTTGGTGAATATCTAAGCATGAAACGGCCACGTGGGCAAACCACTAGGGCGATTGATCGTCCCCAATATCGATAGGGTGACGTGGTAGATGCGAATTTGGACGAGGTACATGCTGGCGACTGGCGAGTCACCGCGGTAGACCGGCAGGCTGATATCTTACAAAAATAAATCTAGCAACCACTTTCGTCGCTGCCATGGTTGTCATAATAGCCCTCGGGACAAGTGAAGTTCTCTCGTATCGGAGGCCAATACACACTGGGTTGCTGAGCCAGCATAGTAAGTAAGTATGGTTCGGATGAAGGACTTGTTCTTAGTCCACATGGCTAGCTACCACCATCTTATCTAATTCTGTCACTAAAACTACAATGATTTCAACGTTAAGTTGCGGCAGTTATGAGATATGATAGCCAGTTCCTCAATGGTTGAGGATTTTTTTTATGAACAAAATGATTTTTTTATGAACTCTTAGCCTTCATCATACCTGATGTTAAATATAATACCTATTGATAAGGCTGAAGATGGATGTGCGTCTCTCTCGGAATCCTCAATCACTGAGGAACTTGCTGTCTTATTTGTAACTGCCGGAACACAACAATACTAAAACCATAGTTGTTATGGCGTCAGAATTAGATAAGATGGTGGTGGCTAGCCAGGCGGACTTACAACAAGTCCTACCACCAACCAAACCCAATACAGTATTATGTACTCCCGCTGGGAATCGAACCGGGGACCTCTGGGTTTTATACCCACCCTTGTGGTGGTCAACTCTTTTAAGCTTGATAGAAGGGCCTTCTAGCGCACTCTTTCTGCCTCCTGTTTTATTATACTCTTTATTGTACTAGAAAATACATTTACAGAATTAATTTGAGACATATGTACAAAGGTGGACTTATCTCTAAAAGAGATCTCTTCCAGCCAACCTGAGACGTGTAAGAGATGTTTAATATTATGCGGGTGACTCTAAATACAAAACTTAATAAGAAAATGGTGAAACTAAAATCTACATCATATACACATAAATATATATAATAAATAATTTACCTATCCTATACATAAATATACACACATACTCATAAATATAAAATATACATACATACAAATAAATACATAAAAGAGACGGGGTAAAGTAAGTGACTCATGATTCAGACTCAGATAATTGCAATAGAAAGTGCGACTTGACTTTGGACTTGAATGAGTGAATACTTGGGGATTCCTGAATGTTTGTTGAGAGTTTATTCCAAAGCTGTACCGCTCGGACAGAGAAGGAATTGTGAATGAATTTGGTGTTGCTTCCAGGCAGCACAAGCATCTTAGTGTTACCAGGCCGCCTGGGACGAGAAGGAGGAGGGAGCATCTGGAAATGGGAAGAAAGATAATGAGGAGAGTTAGGGTCTTTGAGAATTTTGAATACGGTAGAGAGGATGTGCATATCACGGCGAAGGCGGATGGGAAGCCAATTTAGTTGACGGCGAAAAACGGACACATGATCGTACTTGCGCAAACCGAAAATGAATCGAATGGCCCGATTTTGTAAGCGTTCCAGCTTGTTCAGCTGTTCCTCGGTCACATCCAGATAACAGAAAACATTTTATGGACTTTAACACCTCGCAGTATGTCACAACTTCTACATTGCTAGAGAGAAAGGCCGGGCTGATTCGATAGAGACCTGGGGCGGTGCTGCAAACTTTCTAGAGGAACCAACAAGACTATAGGTGTATTGAGATACTGAGGTACTTATATTAAAATTCCACTATGTCGGTCCCACTACAGAACCAGAGTACAAATTGCAGACGTTGTTACTCCGAAACTGTTCGCAGCTGCATTGCAGGACATGTTTAAGCTCATATACTGGAGAAAACTCGGCTTCAACATTAATGGCCAGTACCTTACGCACCTTGAAAGACAGAAAGACTTGAAGGGTGGTTCTAAGGATTGTTGCCTTTAGACCACAGAGTCCGTTAGATAAGGTTGGTCTCTTGGTATAGGCTACAGTGGTATCCTACAAGAGAAGCATGATCCCGTTTTTTGCTTTATCAAGTGTGATAAAGGTTAGTTAAAAGCTTATAATTTCTTCGTTGAGATAAAAAAACCGACACACGTGTGAATTTTCTCTTTTTGCCAACCCTGCGGTGGTAGGTAGTAAGATTTGTGGTAGAGACGCCCTTTCGAGTCCGGTATTTAGATTTAAAGACGTTACGCATTACATTTAGATTTGTGGCGCAATAAAACAATAGGAAAACCTAAAGAAAATACCCACTTAGGTTATATTTCTTGTTTAATTTCCTCTTTGTGAATTATCCTTATATTTCTTTAAAGGTGCCGTTTTGAATAATTTATGTGAAAACCCTAAAGTTTTTTCTATTGCAATATTTAAATTACATTAGAAAAATATACAAATGATCCAAGCTGTGTAGTGACGGCTTAGAATAGCACTACTCTCTCATCCCGTTGGTGTCGTAAAAGGCGACTAAGGGACTCGGCCTCTAGGAGACGGGCAGCAGCGTCTCCTGCAAACTTAGTCATACTGCGATCGCCAACCCGCCTGCCAAGCGTGGCGATTAGGGCAAACCCCCCCTTTTGGGGGAGGCCTATACCCAGCAGTAAGTGTTATGTGGCTGAGACGACGACAAATGATCCTGTAAATAGGGATCTGTATAAACAGTTCACACTTGAATTCATTTATCACGAGACGCGTGCTTTGGAACGACTGTATTTGTTGTCGTTCACACCCACTATTCCACATACCAAAAATTATTTATATGAATTTGTATAAAGTTACTGTAACTGTACTTTTAAACCATAAATCCTGTAAAAATAAAAGTATAACGTAAAAAAAACTTGGTGCAACCGGCCGGCGGTTAGCTTTCATAATACGATGTTAAGTATTGATAAGGCTGAAGTAGGAAGCGCACCTCTCCAGGAATCACAATTACTGAGAAACTGGCTATCTATCTATAACTGTCGTAATACATCATGCTGAAAACATTGTTGTTATGGCGTTAGGCTTAGATAAGATGGTGGTAGCTAGCCAGGCAGACTTGCAACAAGCCCTATTACGAACCAAACCGAATATAATACGTACCGCCACTGGGAATGGAACCTAGGACCTCTGTGTCTGATATTGGTACAGTAGAGGTTAAAACTATTATCAATGCAAACGAAGTCGTGGGCTGCCACTAGTTCAAAATAAAATGGACTCGAGTTCAGTAAAGCCCCGCCTTCATAGTAAGAACCGCATTTGATGCGAGATCATTCCCGACCCGATGCTTCTATAAACAGGTTTGTTTAAGTCCCGTACGTGAGCTGAAAGGGGAAACTGGGCGAAGTGGACCAAGATGCGGCCGATATGGACACTCATTAGTTTAAAGATGGTAAAGATAAAAATGTACGGTCAGCGTCATATTAATAAAAATATAGCAGTACGGTGGCGCTGTAGTGATTGTGGGAGTTAAGGAACCTTCGCCAACACGGTCACGTCGGTCACGGGATGGGTTACCGGAAGTGTACCCGCGTGCTTCGAAAGGTAAGTTAAGCCGCTTGTCATGGCTTCATTTACACTGCTTTACCACCAGCAATCTGCATTTTATTTATTTGCTGTCAGGCTACAAATGGTCCATAGATATTTATATCGCAGCCATCTGGTTAAATCAGCCATTTGATTGGAAGGCTAGCCCGTTAATTAAACGCCGGCTTTCAGTTGAATGCCTAGGCCGATCGTTGACTTAACTAGCATCATTTAACATTCAACTAGTTGTCTTATTGTAAGTAAGCCCTGAAGATGGCTGACGTTAATTCAGCCACGTGATTCAAATTTAGTTGTTTTTTTTTGGGGCGCTGGTAGTCTCAAAACAAATATGGAGTCAGATAGCTTACATCAGCCAACAATTTAATGTGCTTTGTTTTCGTGTTTTATTAATATCAATATTGATATAATAAAAAGCTAAAAGGCTAAAAGTTTTCACGAAAAGTTCGTCTATAGTGACGTCTCATTCAATAAGACGGCTAAATATGACGTTCAGCGAAGTCGTTAAACGTTTCATTCAACGACTTGGCTAGTTGTCCCTTACCCATTTCATTGAATGCCGGCGTTTAATTAACGAATTAACGGGATAGCCCTTCAATTGAACGGCTGATCTAACCAGTTGGCGGCGACATATATATATATATATATATATATATATATATAGAACATATAGCCAAAGAGAAGACCATGAAGGCTGTAGCTAAGCTTGTCGGTAACATGGCCCCCGACGGTGTGAAGCACCCAAAACTAGTGGCCACCGACAAGTAAAGCTACCTTTCGAGTAGGTCTGCGCAGCACACCCCCTTTCGTTTGGACGTCTACCACGCGAACGATCCCGTCTTTGCCCGGGTAGGTAGCTAGAATGCGACCACGTGGCCAGCAGCTTCTGGGCAGTGTTCCGTCAGCGATAAAAACTAAATCTCCCACATCTAATCTGGCATTATCCGACATCGCAGGCCCCTTTCGAGGCACTAATGTGGGCAGGTACTCCCTAACGAATGTCTGCCATAAATGATCTGCGAGCCTCTGTGCCTTTCTCCAATCAGCTCTACGTGACAGATCGGCGTCATCGAACGTGGCAAGGGGTATGTCATTGCTGGATGTGCCTAACAGGAACGGGAAAGGTGTTAACGCCAGGTCTGAGTCTGCCTTCACTGATACGTGCGTGAGAGGTCTGGAATTGACAATGCACTCGGCCTCCAGCAACAGAGTGTGCAGAACCTCTTCCTTGGGCGAGCGTTCCTTGAGAGTTACCAAAATTGTATTCTTTACTGAACGGACGAGACGCTCCCAACAGCCCCCCATAAACGGCGCCGAGGGTGGAATAAAATGCCACTCAATCTTCCTGTTGGTGCAAAAATCGTACAGGTCCGGCAACATTTTGGCTGCTCCGACAAAAGAAGTTCCATTATCGGAGTATATGCGCGCCGGGCATCCACGTCTCGCAACAAAGCGCCTGAGGGCCATTATGGCGGAGTCCGAGGAAAGATTCTCTACAACCTCGAGGTGAATAGCTCTAACGGTAAGGCACGTAAAAAGGGCAATCCATCTTTTCGCCGTCCGCCTGCAGATCGTCACAGTTATGGGGCCAAAGTAGTCCAGTCCAACATGGGTGAAAGGGCGCTGTGAGTGCGCTAATCTAGCATCTGGCAAATCGCCTAAAGGTGGGCACACAGGCTTGGTTTTACGGTTGCGACAAACTTGACATCTCTGTGCCTCGCTTCTTACTGCCGGTCTTAGACCAAGGATATGGAATCTCCGGCGCAGCTCGTTCACTACTAGCTCGTTGTTAGCATGAGCAAATTGTACGTGGTGGTAACGTATAATGAGCCTGGTAACTGGGTGTTTACCATCTAAAATTATCGGGTGTGATTCGACGTCTGGAGAGGCAGCAGTACGGCCGGACAAATGTAGCAGATGGTCTTCTCCGATGAATAGAGCGAGGTCGTACAACCTACTGTCGGGTAAAACAGGGCGTGCTGTTTGAACTCGAATCAATTCGTCAGTAAACGAGTCTAATTGAATTTTGAAAAGAAGTTGTAATTCAGCAAACTTTAGATCATCAGCGGAGAGTAAAAGGAATTTATTACAATCTCTAAAAGAGTTTAAATTTTGGCGTAATGTGGGCCGAAACATTTTCGCGCATTGATGAGCTCGGGCTGTTGCGCGTAAGAGACGCATCCACCTACTGAAGCGTTGGTGGTCGGCAACTACCGGTGAAGGTAGGTTACGTCGCTGTTCTAGAGTAATATGTCCCACCGACTCGGAATTCACCTTAAGTTCTTCGGAAACCGGAGGGACGTTAGCAAAGGGCTCATGTGGCCAGTCCGATTGTAGAAGTAAAAGGAACGGAGGGCCACTGAACCACCGGGATGATGAAGTTAATGGACTCACACGGGTAGCGTCGTCTGCAACATTTAAAGCTGTGGGAACGTATTTCCAATCGTGTATGTTCGTCGTTTCGGCAATTTCTCCCACACGAAAAGACACGAAGGCTTTAAACGTGCAGGCATCACTTTGGAGCCACCTTAAGACAGTTACGGAGTCCGACCAATAAAAAGTTTGGTCAGGCTTCCGTCTATGAGCGTCTATTATGTATGTACTAAAACGTGAAGCGATTAAGGCTGCCTGCAATTCCAATCTAGGAACCGAAACGGGCTTAAGCGGAGCCAGACGGCCCTTTCCCCCAATCAATGACAAGTGAATACTTTTGTCAGCAAGAGTGAACCGCCAATAGGCTACACAAGCGTAAGCTCGTTCACTCGCGTCTGCGAAAACATGAAGTTCTATGTTTACGATTTTTTGCGTGTCAGACATATAACAACGAGGAATAGCGATTTCTTGTAACAACGTTATTTCGTGAAACCAGGCTCTCCATTGTTCAACAAAAGCAATTGGAAGGCCATCGTCCCAATTAAAGCCAAGTCTCTACGTGCTTTGGAATAAAACGCGACCTTTCATGATAATCGGAAGCAAAAATCCAAGTGGATCATAAATGGACATTAACAAAGATAAGACAGAACGTTTACAAAATTTCACGGGTAATTTAGGGAGAGATTTCACGAAATAAATTGTATCTTTCTTGACGTTCCATGCGAGGCCTAAGACACGAATTTGTGATGGAGATGATGGACCCAAGCCGACCTCAACAGTGTCACTCGCATCCAACTCCGAAGAGATCAGCGCCAGCGCTTCCTTTCGATTGGACACCCACGACCGCATTTCGAAGTTAGCTGCCTTATGGAATGAGACTATCTCTAAAGCACGGTGGGCAGCTTCACTGACACTGTCAAAGCTTCCCAGGAAATCGTCCATGTAATGGTCTTCGATGATTGCCCTAACAGCCTCAGGATGCTGCGCTTGGAAGCGTAGGGCATTTTGGTTCTTTATCCATAACGCGGTGCACGGACTTGATACGACGCCAAATATCATGGAAGACATTCGATATTCCAATATTGGAGATTCTGGGTTATCCCTCCAAAGGAAGCGCTGAGCATCTCTGTCCTCAGATCTTATCTTTATTTGTGGGAACATCTCCCTGATATCACCAGTTAGGGCGATTGGTCCCTCCCTAAAGCGCATCGCTATGGCGAGCAAGGGTTGAAAAATATCTGGTCCTGTCAACAGTAGAGAATTCAGGCTAACGCCCGCGCATTTTGCAGCCGCATCATGAACCACGCGCAACTTTCTTTTGTGAGGGTGAACAACACCATAGTGTGGAAGGTACCACAGAATGTTGCCCACAGGTTTCGATTTGGTGCAAAGCTCGGCATACCCCTTGTCGATAACACCTCGTATATTCGCCCTATATGCCTCTGCGTACGAACTGTCCTTGGCCATCTTGCGTTCAAGGCTAAAGAAGCGAGACAAGGACAGCTCACGGCTATTCGGAATATGCGAGATGTTATCGCGCCATAAGAGCCCTGTCTCGTACATGCCGGAATCAAGAAACTTAGTAGTGGTTTCTAAAATTTGAATAGCGCGTTTATCGTTTACATTTTGATGCCCCACTGCAACGATTCCAATTGAGTCCAGCTTAAAATATTCTTTCAAGATCGACTCAAGGTCCGTTGTACTCGAATCTGTAGTATGCGATGTATGATATGAAGCGTCGTTATCGGTAATAAAATTACAAGTATGTTGTGAGCGAGGCAGATGACCAAACAAAACCCAACCCAATGAAGTCAGTGCAGCTGCTGGTTGACAACGGGAACCTTGACGGACAGCTTGTGGTAACATCAGGTGCCAATTGTCCGCTCCAATTAGCAGCATGGGCTTCGCTTGGTCATAGCTGATAAAATGTAAAATGTCAGTCAAGTAACTAGATTGCGCGATATCACTAAAGCTTGCAGACTGATCTTTAATATTTAAGTAAGGTATAGTTCGCGCTTGGATTTCATAACTGTCTGGACTGTGCTTACCCTTAACTTGTATAGTTACGATGCTAGCTTCAGCTTTCTTACTCAGCCCACCAATACAGTTAATTTCAATCGCATGTTTAGTCTCCGAGGCACCTACTGAATCGGCAACTGATTGGTCTAAAAGCGTCACGGAACTACCATCATCAAGAAGGGCGAAAGTATCTATAGTACCTTCCGGCCCGGTGATAGTGACCGCTACCATCTTAAGAAGAGGCCTAAGATTCGGTAACAAAGAAACAGTAGGCAGCGAATTATGCGCGATAGTAACAGGCTTAGCTTTATCTAAAATGTCGGCCTCGGTTTTAGAACAAGAGTCTGTATTTGACTGTACACCAGTATCTGTTGCCGACTGTACAGCAAGATAAGCGGTTGGTAATGAATTAATATTCCGATGTAACGATGTATGATGTCGCTTATCGTACTTACATCCGACAACCGTACACTTGACTTTGCACGTCATATACTGATGGGAACCTTTTTTGAGACACCTACGACAAACCTTATTTTTCATTAACCACTGCCAGCGGTCATCAATACTGAGAGATAAAAACTCTTTGCAATTGGTTATACTGTGACAAAGAGACTGACAGTACTGACAAAGCCGATTAGGACTATTCTGTGGCTTGACGGACGGGACGGCATTGACATTGTCTTTGACTGGCCAGCGACTTCTAGAAGTCAATGTGACTGGCGTTTTACTGACGTTTTGCGTCTTAACGTTGGTGGATGGATTTGACGGCATAGAAAATAAACCGAATTTAACATGTAAATTCGCTTCATTTTCTAGAAAATCGGCTAAAATTTCCAATTTAAAAATACCAGGACGTTGATGAGATGCCGCAAAGTCGATCCACCGGGACCGCAATAACGGAGTCAGCTTACCTATAATTGAATGAACCAGCTCAGGAGCCGCGAGGTACTCGGGCTGGTGTAGGAGGCGTATTATCTCTACACAATTACGGATGCGACACGCAAAGACGTTCAGTTCGTGTGCGCTCTCGTATGAACCAAGCCTGGGCAAACTCCTGACTACGGCCAGTTGCTGGAGAACTATAAATTCTGGCTGTGCAAACCTGTTCTCTAGGGCCTTCATAACCACCTCTGGGTCGGCGGCGGAAAGAAGAAGAGTAGCGACAGCTTCTTTAGCAGACCCATGAAGTGCAGAGGCAATCCTAGCGATGTTGTCGCTTGGCGAAAAGTTGCCTTTGGACTGCTCAAAAGCCCTTCTGAACGGCAGCCAATCCAGTGCAAGACCATCAAACTTAGGGATGCCACTTACCCTAAAATTATTCTTTCTTGAAAGGTCTGCGATGGCATCGGCAAGCAAAGTAATTTCGTTATGTGTACATGTTTTATTGTTGTCTTTATTTTTGTCCAAATTACAATTTTCGCTACGGTGGTGTGTACCTATTGTGTAACCTTTATGTATAGTATTATCTATGTTCCTGTTCCGGGCGGCCGCGCCCTCCATAAAGGCGCTAGTGCGCGGCAGGGGATGTCGGTCAAGTTTGTATTCGCCGTGCTCCACGAAGCTGCAGCCGCCGCACGGCAGAGGAAAGACGCCGCTTTGCAGTTCGGGGTCGGTACGCGCCACAGATGTATGCTGGGGCACATCGTCACAGACTTTACCGGGAACATTGCCACTAAAATGAGAATGCATGTTATTAGTGCGTTCCGATACTACACTTTCATTATTAGAGTTCACTAACCATTCTTCTACGAAGTGTGCCCTTGAAAAACGCGAAGAGGCTTGGCTGGGTGCCTTCGAAAAACGCGAAGAGGCGTGGCTGGTGCTGGTGATGGCAGCGAGCTGAGCTTGTAGCTCAAGCGGCGCCAAAGCCCTTTTGCGATCATTTTCTGTAGCTTCAATTTCAGCTATACGTCGCTCATATTTTATTTGTGCAGCGAGATGCTTTGTTTTCACCGTGCTTGCGGAGTGAGAACCGGCAGTGTGCTTACACGATTCTAGCACAGATGGAGCAGCGACTGATGTGGCTGCGGTAGGCGCTGGGGCGCTTAGGTCGATTATAGTAGGAAACTCACCCGAAATTATTGTTTTACCGTGACCCGTGGAAAACGACCTACATGGTAGCGCTGGTGCTAGGGCACCAGGGATAGTGGCGCCACCTTGTAGAGAAGCACTTTCCACCATGGGATTAGACTGACGAGGTGGCGCTGGTGCTAGGGCACCATGAGAAGAAGCGCTACCTCGTAACAAAGCACTTTCCAAGTCACATTTTTTTGTAATAATTGCACGCGATCTAGTAATAGGCATGGCTGTATCTTTGAAAACTTACCTTCTGACACCAATGAAGACGAGCTCGAGCAATACAAGAAAAACACGTGCAACTTTGGGTGATCAATGTATTTCCACTTTTATAATGACAATGCCCTTGTTTTTTACATAAAAATATCAAAAAGATGACACTAATAATTCGGAATTTAGAACATATAGCCAAAGAGAAAACCAAAGAGAAGGCCATGAAGGCTGTAGCTAAGCTTGTCGGTAACAACATACGTGTTGCGCATTGCAGTCTCCGATAGCCGACCCCAAAACCCCAAAACAAAATATTCCTTCATGGAGGTTGACAGATGGTCAGTCGGTACTGGCATTGAGCTGGCTCAAAGCCCTTATCCATCCATACCGTAAGGAAGGCCTCAGACTGCAATGGGGTCATCAAAATGGCTAAATGATAGAAGTTGCCATTGTATTGTCATAAATTTATACCTGGAATATTAGACATTTGGTAGCAAACAAATTTTGATTTTCTTTTTCCAAACGGGCCCTGCCAGAGTACCAGCGTTGCCGTGACACATCTTGTGTCATGGCAACACATGCTGAGGCTGGGACCCTATTGACCTGAAGGCCATACTTTGTTTTTGATGTTATATGTAATGTGTTTTTGTGTTGCTATAAAATTCTGTATCGTTTTTGTGTGTGTATTGTGGTCTTTTGTGTTAATAAAATATTTCTCTCTCTCTCTCTCTCTCTCTCTCTCTCTCTCTCTCTCTTTTTATAACGGAACGCTCATTTACACTAAGTATATAGAAGATTTACCGATCAAAGTGTATTAACTCCGTCTATTTAATTTTGAGATAAAAAAGCATATCGAAATGGATTTAATATTGTTTCAAACGTTGTTCAAAAATTGTCAAATTTGTTTAATAAAAAGGAATACAGTTTGATGCCATAATTTGACATGAGTTACAAGTTCTGAACTATTTTATTTCGATAGGTTATTTTTTTTTACACTTTGATCTGTTACTCTTCTGTTATTTATTATTTAACTGTAACTGACTAAAGTATATTTTAATATATACCAATATTTTGTTACACCCCACAGAATTTACCGATAAGCCCAATACAAGTAAGACATCGTCGTACAATAATCCGCTAAGTCATAACTTATTCGTCGATTGATCCCATATTTGCCCACTCCAGATTATCCCAAAAAGAGCTATTGTACGGAGATCATTATCTGTCCGTCACGCCCCAGACAGTAATTAAGTTACCACATACCCCCATCTCACCCTACGGGGTCGGACTGAGCCCACTTGAGTAAGAAATTGGTATTCACCTTGACCGACACTACAAAAAAAAGTGTAGCGAGACGAAATTTCGTCATATTTCGACTTGCACTGGAATGGTGGTAAATGTCAGTCCATTTTACCTTGAGTCTGGTGATTCGATGACTGGGAAGTCATGTTTCTAAGCTAGGGTTCGATCTCCACACAAAAATTCATGACTGATATGAGCATTTGTTTTTATTGTGTGTCTGGGTAAGACTCAATATCTATGTTTGTCATATCTTATTGGTATTGTCATGCTGGACTGGGAGTAATAAAATTACAAAGAATGTGTCAGCTGCTAGTTTTGGTGTACTTAACCCTTAGCAACACTCGCTATTTTCAGCCTACACAAATAAACTCGTGGGGGACTTAGATCCCCTATCAATATATCCTTTATGTAAAAAACTAATTGACAAAATTATTTTTATAGGCTAATGAAAGACATAATAACACTAATATAAATAAACAAGCTTTAAGAGTCAAATTTTTCGCCTCTCGGGCCTCAAAGAAAATGAAAGCCGCGAGCGCGTAACATAAAACTTAAAAGTTTAAAATAAAACTAATATTTACGAAAACGTGCTTGGTGGCGGGGGGACCCTATTCCCCATGAGTGGTGTTAAGGGTTAATTCTTTTCTTTTTTATTTATTACGAATTATACCCAAACGCTCATATTTTCTGAATAAATAAAAATAAATAAATAATTCTTTATTTGCCAAAAAATGGTTACAATTCGGAACGTGTTTACAGAGATAGACCAACATATTCTGTCGCCTTGAGCAACGTGCAAATATTGATTAAATTCAATTCCATTCTCCTACCTCCTCTGGATGTGCCCAAACGCACATCAGAAACTGCTAGATTCATACTAACTTTATTCCCTTACTTCATCACATTTTGATTTATTTTCGTCAGAAGAGCTAGCCTGACCTTCGCCAAAGTCATATCCAGGCATTTCGATACCGAAATCCGATTAAATCTCTCAGGCGTGAAAAGGTATCAGACAGATAGAATCACTTTTGTATTGATAATATTCTATTTCGAAGTAGAAATTGCTAGACATAGAAATAGCAGATAAAAATTACATATTTTTTCTCTATTACAATGACATTTTGAAGTTTTCTTTTATAGGATATACAATGGCGCTTACAATGTGATTTTCTACAACCGGCGTGCTAGACCTCTTATTCTTAGCTTGTCTACTCAGGGTTAAATAAGAGTGAGTATCAAAACTTAGCCCCGACACAGCGTTATCAGTGGCTTTGTCTCTAGCCTCGCATGTACAGGTGTAGGAACACCCAGGGTAGGATAAAAATGTGCCATTGTCTGGATGAAAATACTGGCAAGCGCTCTCCGAGCTGTAACCTCACCTGCGCATGTTCTTCTTACTTTGGCTTGGGTCCGTAGCCTATTTATGGACTTCTAAGTTGCCCAAAGTAGACCATGTTCGTGCTGTTTCTAGCCCAGGCGGTCAACGTTATATCAATAGTACCTTCAAATCGACCTAAGTTAGATGACATTCATGCGTTAATGAACTTCGGGACAATTCGTCTCTGACCGCAGAAAAGGTTGGAAGAGTCACATTTGAATGATGTCTATGTATTGTTTAGTTTGGCGCAGGGGTCGTGGGTTTGATTCCCGCACAAGACACATATTTGTCTGCATTAACATTCTATTTGTCTTGGTCGTGGTGTTTAATATTTATATTGTAGTGACGTATTCACATCACAACATAAGTGAATACGTTGAATAGCAAGAAATACGATTAATACGATAATTTATTGGAACCGTAATTTAAGTTTTTTTACCAAATACAAATTGTGCTCCATCTTGTCTGTCTTACACCCATATTCTAAGTCGTTCCTCCAAAACTTACTCGTCCTCGACTCAACGAAACCTCATTGAAAACCTCTTCAATATACTCCTCGAAATCGGTATTCTAAGTCATAACTCCGTAAGGACCTGGAGAAGCCAAAGAGTACGTAGCACTTACACTACCATTTTTACCCACGACGAGGTTGAGTGGAGTGTAAAAAGTTTTGGAGGAACGACTTAGAATATGGGGGTTAGTCAGCCGTGCTGTCATGTATCGCTATTTGGGAAATGTTGCTCACTGTCCGTAATCATGCTGATATTATGACTTGTAGGTATTAAGTATGTATGTGAAAAGTAATTATAATACAGCGCAATCGCATTGCAATACTTGTATAATGTATCTTGCAGTGCCAAATTTTCGGTATGATTTAATTATTATTATTTGAGGATTTAGGGGCTTTGTAACCCTGTTGAGAGCTGTAGTCACTGCGACCTAAGAGATCTATTTGTAACTCACCACCTATTTATAGTATCTCTTTTAACCCGGGTGCTCAGAGAAAGTCAAGAATGTTCCTAGCTTTTACAGATTTTAGTTCCCTGGGTGATGATGTGTCGACCGAGGTGAATACTGCGTTTGTGCATAAATGGTCCTCAGTCACACAGCAGGTGCTTTGGTGTCTCCCTCTCCTGTTTACAGTAGTATCTAAATATCAGTATCATTCAACTTCATGTGAAATTGGTGCCTGTTTAATTTGCAGTATCCGGTTAAGTCTCTGACAATCGCACAGATGTTGGTCCTGCTGAGCTCTAGAAGTTCTGCAGTTCGTTTTAGCGAGTATCATTCTATAAAGGACTTGGCGTGTAGTAATCCCAGTTGGTTAAGGTAGTATTTTTTAGCTTCGTCAAGAAGGTTGTTCTTAAGAAGTTGCATGGCCTGGTTCTTTGAGATGTCACAGAAAGGCTCTGGGTCCATCAGAAGTCCCTGAGCCACTTTCCTTGCAAGTTCATCGGCTTTTTCGCTGATGATGTCATCACCGTAATTAGTTTCAAGGTCATACAGGTAACGCGCAGTACGCAGCTATTGTGGTAGCAATGACTACGTCTTATCTTATTAATTTCTTTAAGCTTTGACAAACATAAATGCCTTTTCGCATGCAATACGGTCGCCGTGTAAACGGATCGGCTGGGCGCCCCGCCCGCCCTTGCCGTATCTTATATGAAATAGAAAGAAAGAAAGAAAATAAATTTATTTAGGACAAATTACATGTTAACGAAAGGCAGTACACACAAAGAACATTAAAAATTTGTCCCAAAACGGTCACGACTAACTAGTCTATATACATTACGACGACCTGTTTGGCGCAGGGGAACTAACACCACCTTCTGCGCCAGAGGTCCCGGGTTCGATCCCCGGACAAGACAAATATTTGGGTGCATGAACATGTCTATTTGTCTTGGTCTGGATGTTTAATATGTATATTATGTATGTATTTACAAAAAAAAGTACATAAGTATGTTTATCCGTTATCTACTATCCATAACACAAGTTCTTCATGATACTTAACGTGGGCTAGATAATTCGTGTGATTGTATGGAAATATTTATATTTATATTTATTTATTTATTACTGCTAAGATGGTTGCCGCGTCGAAACCAATACAAATATATTTTTAGAGCAACCTATAATAAGTGGCAACATGTGTTATTGTTAAATACTTAGTCACCATTAGCACGGGCGAGGATGCAAAATCAGTGAAAAGAACTATTGTAAACATGACGCGAAAGCCTGACGTCACACCTACGTCAAGACAGTATTCGTATGAAAACAAGAAACGCGCTAACAAAGTTTCTTACCTTGCACCTTCCTGTAAATATCAACTACTCACGTGAATGTGGCGTACCTAACTGACTTTTATACTTTCTACAACGAAGAAACTACCAAATCTCTGAAATATATTCGTAAAAACATCAATGCCATAAATAGATAGAAAAACCCTTTAGATGATATAAGAAAATTCAAAATACCCTTACAACACTGATAATGCTGACATTATTTCTTGCTCTATTTCACCAACACAAAGGGCACCCTTTCAGCACAAAGTACTTAAGGTAGGCGTCCGAAGAGAGACATCAATCTAGTCCCAGAGACCAGTTCTCGCACGCTTGTGAAGACGGCATGGCGTGGCACCTCTAAATCTCACGATATTACAATGTTCTTCTTAGTTTTTACTTTTCCATGTCGCGAGCGTTTGCTTTTTAACCGCCTATGTGGTCTAGTGGTACAACAACCGGTATCAGACCCAGGAGTCCCGGGTTTGATTCTCAGTGGGGGTACATATTGTATTCGGTTTGGTTAGTAGTAGGACTTGTTCTAAGTCCGTCTGGCTAGCTACCACACTCTTATCTAAGTCTGACGCTATAACAACAATGTTCTCAGCATTGTTGTGTTCCGGCAGTTAGAAATAAGATAGCCAGTTCCTCAGTGATCAAGGATTCCGGGAGAGGCTCGCTTTTATCTTCAGCCTTATCAATACTTAACATCAGGTATGATGAAGGCTAAGAGTCCCACCTTCGTTCATAAAAAAGCTCGTGAGTGCGCGAGGCAAAACACATGCCTCTCCTGCGTGAGTAGCATGTCCATCTCGAGAAAGTTTTCTCGACACTTTTCTCGCGCGAGCGCATTGTCTGTCCCGCTCACACCGTACTGCGGGGCTACCTACCATTGCAACAGCAACGCGACAGCAGAAATCGCACGATAATAGCTTTACGTCACGTATCAACAGTGCGGCGTCTTACTTACAAACGATGAACTACAATGTGCATTCATTTAGTTCTTGTTATTGCTACCGAATTGTTTTTGGCGCTAGCGCCATAGCAAAACGCGGCGTCTCACTCTCGCACCTAGGTAGGAGCGCGAGAGAGTAAGATGCCGCTATACGAACCATCACCGAGCGATTAGCCAGCAACCACATACGTAATACATTTCCTGGGCAAGCATGTTACACCCTAGACCACATCCTGTTTACTAGCACGATGGTGGCCAATGCCTGCCCAGTTATTTGTAAAAAGAAATACCATTTTTAATTTTGACGTACCGCAGCAATCGCGCGATATCAGCGCGATAATTGCAAATTTTTAGAGTAGACTAGTTTAGAGATTTGTGCAACTAACGAACCTATCGGCAGAGATTAACGATTTCGCTACTATAACGAAAGCTTTATAGGACGTCACAAATAAAACCGACAGAGTCAATACATTACCAACTGTAGCGATTCACGCAAGTTTTTCGAGTATGGCAAAAATGATTTTTCTGGTACATATTTTACTTTGTGGTTCCAGATATTCGTACGCATAGTGGGGGCGAATGAAAGCTATCTAAAGGGCAGATCTCCGTAAATACTAATTAAGAATAAAAGGGCCACTCGGGGCCATTGAAGGCCACTGAAGGCCACTAGAGGCCTCAGACGTTGTTTGTTTCGCCATTATCCATTGCCTAAGAATTGCTGATAAAACTCGGACAATGAATACAATTATTATGGTAACGCTATATTTTTGGGGAAAGGTCGAAAGGGCTGAGGGTTGCCGCGGGCTTTGATGTAGAATATAATGTTTTAATTTAACATTAGAAGCTGATTTTAATTAGGCTAATTGCCTGTAAGCGATACCTGGTGTGTAGGTAGTGGACCATGCGTCTGAGCTATTTCTAGCAGGATGTTTGAAGGTCTACAGATTCTTGCTTTAGGACTTACATTGTAGATAAGGCTTACTCGATCTTATTTTTCTTCAGTAATATAATTTCGATAAACTACATAGTTATTAGCCGCTTTTCAATCTATCTTATCCTTATTGTCGTAGTTTCTTTCCGGTTCCATAACTGTTGTGTCTCTAGCCTTTTTACCAACGACGGTACGGAGACGGTTTATGCGTTTGGGGTGAGAGGTTGTTTGTTTGTTTGTGCAAACCAATGTTACCATTCATCTCCAAAACTACTAATCCGATTTTAATGCGGTTTGCATTGATGGGTTTGGGTTTGATTGGTACATGTTCTAAGATAGGTGTTACGGTGACAACTCACCAGGGGGCACTGCAGTAAACATTTGTTTTGCATACCAATGTTACCATTTATCTCCAAATCTGTCAGAAAAGCTATCCAGAACTCATCTGTTGGTTATTATCTCCCAGATAAGCTATCCAGTCTAAAACTAGAGCCAAAAAGTCTGTAGTTATTATTCAAACTTCATTCAAAAGTGTCGTGTTGCTATGTAAAAAAAATCGTGAACTTATGAGCCTGGACATCCTGACCGACCTCATTTGATACGCGCTTGTTATCTGACTTTTGAAAAACCAATTGAGATGTTATTCACATCTTGAGAGCGTATCAACTGAGATGGATCTTGAGAGTGGTTTATCAATATCGGCCCTATTGTAATGGTTGATAAATAAGTAGGTGATTACTTATTAGTATTATTATTATAGAGGTACATACAATAATGTAGGTATAATTTATTCTTTGGTATAATACAACCTACCTCGAAATGATCTTCACAGCAGTAAAAAGTACTTTTAGTTGAAAAGGGGCGTGGGTCGTCTCTCCTCATTAAACTACAAACATTAGTTCTTTTTATTTTTTGGGTCTTTTAGGATACAAAAAACAATGTTTCCGGCGTAGCAATTTTGCACAGTATAATATTTATAAGACGACATTATCCATTTCCGTGTAATACAAGGCACGCGCTGCATGCAAATATAGTAGAACGCTCGGTGGCGGTGAACGCGATTGTGCCTGATGACGTCATCGGATAATCCTGCGTGTTAACCTTCGATCATCAAAACGATTGAAGATGTTAAGGTAACGCGCGTTTTTGAGAATATGGCACTAAAATTGCTACGACTTCGTTATTTTAGGTCCAATTTCAATAAATCTTTCACTGGAATAATTGGTTTTGATGCGACTATAATCGTACATATTTAATGAAAAACCTCGCTGATCCTCATTTCGTAATTCAAGTGTAAAGCCTGAAGTGCGGTTGACTGTACATCGTCAAAATAACGGCCAAAAACGGTTATCATCACTTTTTCTTTGACCACAAGTAAATGCTAATGGTGTGTATCGACATAGCGAGCCTGCCTCGCGAACCAATTTTATGACGTGTATCGACATAGTGAGCATGCCTCGCGAGCCAATTAGATTTAGTCTATTCAACTGTTTTCTTCAGTATCACTCTTGACACAAACCTTCAATGGGCCCCACATATCGCGGCATTAGCTGGTAGATTTGGCTCAGCTGCATATGCTGTTAAAAAATTCTGTTAACAGATATTGAAACTGCTAGGATTGTGTATTTTAGTTCCATAGCATCATGTCTTAAGGAATTCTTTTGTGGGGGAACTGCTGCAGCTGATATAAAACACTATATTCATTTTACAAAAACGAGCAATAAGAGCCATTTATCAGCTAGGGTCTAAAACAACTCTTAGGGATAAGTTCAAAGAGATAGGTATTTAACAGCTGCATCTCAATTTATTTTGAATTATATAATTTTTGTTCGTCGCAACTTATCAGAATATACCAAACATAGTGATGTACACAATCTTAATGCGAGAAATAAAAATAAAGTTATCATGCCTTGATACAGGCTTAAAAGGTTTACGGATCTTTCTTGGGTCTTGGTGTAAAATTTTTCAATAAAATTCCAGATAGTATTTTCGATTTGCCTTTCCAAAAGTTTAAGATTAATGTAAAATATTGTCTACTAAAGAAAGGATATTATACATAAAGGACTATTTGAATGATAAAACAGCTTGGTCATAAATGTCTTGTTTAATTTTTTCAAAGTTGTAGCTGTGTCATTAAAGTGTTTAGTATAGATTGTAATATAGTGTATAAGATTCATCTTTACAAGTGTCACCACTCCCTTACATGTCTGGGTTATCGTAAGAGTCGAATAAGAGGATCGACGCAGTAAACACCCGAGCGATAGAAGTAAAACTTGAAACAAACTCTCTATCGTCTGGCCAGCGTGGTAGCAATAGGCTAATATCCTCCTATGAACGCCACAATAGGCGTGAGCTAGGAGAAGCCTATGTTCAGCAGTGGACGTCCACAGGCTGATGATGGTGATGATGATGAGATTCATCTTTTAACGCAGGTAGCTTGAGAATGTCATGCTCTCTTTAAACATTTCTACGGTGGTGTCGTGTAAGGCGGGTAGCTACGTTCCCTAAAATAAGGTTGAGCGAAGCGATGGCTGGTTCATGCGTCATGCTCGTGAACGCTCAGCTTGCTGTCGGATGGCGGTGCTGAAAGGGCACTCAGGGGACACATGTGTATTGCTTCGCGCGCCCACGACATGGAAACAAAGAAGAGCTTCGTAATCTAGCGTGATTCGATGATGCCTCGCGAGGCAACCTCGCAATAACGATACACGCCATAATAGTTGTTCCACCGAATATTCGAGTACCGACTTGATCTCGATGCGACCCACGCACGGACCCTTATCTGATGTAAGGAACCCAAATTTAATCTCCACCCCACATATTTCATGAGCCAAGCGGTATTGACTCGAATTGAGTAAACATCCTTCCATTGTGTGTCTCTGCCTTTTTATACAAGGCGAGTGACAGACAATTATTTTGTTTACTATAGTCTGCTGCAGAACATTTGAACATTCTAATTAAATAAAAAAATCAACACAAACTTTTTTTTTATTTATTGTTATTGCATTTTAAAGTATGATAAATTAATACTTAAATAAATTGCACATATCTTTTAATATACGTCAACACGTTTTTTTTATATACGGCAAGTCAAGCAGATAGGGGATAGAAAGGAGTCGGCAACCGCCCGCTAGCATGACGCGTCCATTAGTCGTCGCTTCACTCAACCATATTTTAGCCTAAATTTTTCTAAACAAGACAAGAATTAATCAAAATTACGAGAAAATTGTGAGCAAGAAACTTCCTAGCTCTAGTCTCTAGTTCTCTCTTCTTTTTTATTTGTTTATTATCAAGTATATATTATTATAATATATATAGATATATTAAATATATATTTAGTTGTTATTTATTTAAATATTTTATTTTTATTTATGACTATTTATTTAGTAGTTTATGTAGGTAGATTTATTTATATATTCAGTAATATTGTTAAGTAAAGTTTGTCATTCTTGCTTGTTGCCTGTGCACTACCTCTCGCTCTCTCTCCATTTTTCCTATGCCTCAAAGGTTGTCTGGAAGAGATCGCTCTTAGCGATAAGGCCGCCTTTGCCCACATGTATGTCAACTCTTTCTTGTGTTTCTGTCTGTATTTTTGTGTGTGCAATAAAGTGTTTTATCTATCTATCTATCTATCTAGTCAGATTCAGTAGTCGAATTTAATTCATTAAACCTGAACCGGACACCGGGACAATAGAAAATCTAGCGACCAATGGAAAATCTATTGTATCTCTTGACTTGAAAGGTTAATATTTGTACAAATCATCATCATTATCCGACCTGTTTAGCGCAGGGGTACTAAACCCGCCTTCTGCGCCAGAGGTCCGGGTTCGATTCCCGGACGAGACAAATATTTGTGTGCATGAACATGTCTATTTGTCTTGGTCTGGGTGTTTTATATGTATATTATGTATATATTTTCAAAGAAAATGTATTAAGGTATGTTTATCCATTATCAGTATGACCCGAACCAAGAATGAATGAGAATACGTTTTGACATTGTCCCTACTTCCAATGTGTTTGTGCCATTTGTCCAAAACTAGTACATCCGAAATTAATGAAGAGTAGGCTCTATCCGTAGTTTCGGGAAACTTACGGACGGGGGCCCGTATCTTAGTTGACGGGCTTAGAGAGAAGGCTTCCTGGGCCCGTATTCACTATGACCACTTACCGATTCTTTGTTCAAACCATGCAAATGTCGTATTTAGTTTAGACCTTTTTAAAAATTCTTTTTCTCAATGACACTTACAAATTTTAAGGTTTACTTGTTTAATAATTATACAACTAGTGACTTTCATGTACCTTTACAATAACTCTATAATTTGGAAGTATAATGGAGAAATCGACTTTAAAAAATGTCAAAACCAATTACGGCATTGGCGTGGTTTGAACAAAGAATCTCTAAATCGTCTTAATGCATAAGGGCCCTGCCTGCGGTGTCCGCAGCGGTTTCCCGCGACCGCGCTCCCAGATCGTCTCGGTCCACCTTTTCGGGGCCCCTACGGAGCGTACACCGGTGCGCGGTCGCATTCCAGAACCTTTCCGCCCCATTTGTGCACATATGATCAGATCATTAATTTCTACCCATAGTATACGAGACCGGAACGTATCTCGCAAGACAAAGATAAATGTAGTTAACTCTCTAGTGTTTTCCATCTTCAGTTACGGCTCGGAAACGTGAACGTTAAAGAAGGCCGACCGAGATCGTATTGACGCTTTTGAGATGTGGTGCTGGAGGAGGATGTTACAAATACCGTGGACTGCATTCTTAACTAACGAGTCCATCCTTCGAGAGCTCATCATTAAAATCAGACTATCCACTTCCTGTCTCCAAAAGATTCTGGAATTCTTCGGTCACATCGCCCGAAAAGATGGACACAACCTGGAACAACTGGTGGTCACTAGCAAGGTTGATGGCAAATGGTTGCGAGGTCAAAGCCCAACTAGGTGGTCTGACCAAATCCGCTCAACGCTGAACACCAAGCTACACAGTGCATGACGCCAAGGACAGAAATCGATGGAGGGGCGTCATCAAAGAAAAATTAACTTCTCAGCGGGGGAATCACGACCCTCAGTAATCAGGAGTACGATGCGAGAAGAAGATACGAGTATATGAATATACATCCATTATCAGCCTGTGGACGTCCACTGCTGGACATAAGCCTCTCCTAGCTCACGCCTCTTGTGGCGTTCATAGGAGGCTATTAGCCTACTGCTACCACGCTGGCTAGACGGGTTGGTAGAGGGTTTGTTTTTACTTCTCTCGCACAGGTTTTCAATGCGTCGAGCCTGTTAGTCGACTCTTACGACATCCCAGGCATGTAAAGGAGTGGTGACACTTGTATTCTTAGGCCGTCATCACACGGCACGGCCGTGTATGGATATATACATACATACTCGTATTAGCAAGCTTATACTAGTCGTTACTCACCGATCGCTAAATGAATAACTTCCTATTACTATAACCGCGTTACAGCGCCGCTTCTGTGTGGAAAGTGAAATGGTTTTGCCCGGGTAATGGCGGTGCAACATCCGGAACATCCGGCTGTGTAACCGGTAAAATCTAGTTTGATCCGGTTATGAATGTAACATATTCAAACATGTGTGTTTGGTGTAAGTTTATTGTCTTTTTCGGTTCTTTTTTTTGTGTTAACACTTATTACGATGTCAAGGATTTTTCAGAACTTATTGTTGTAAGTTGGGATTCCTTATTCTGATTTTTTACCCGACTACGGCAAAACAAAAAATCGGCCAAGTGCGAGTCGAACTCGCACATAAAGGGTTTCGCCTCTCACCCAAGGTTGCCTGGAAGAGACTGCTACGTAGCGATAAGGCCGCCTATTGTGTGTTCCTCTTTTTTGACATTTTCTCTGTATGTGTTTGTTTTTGTATCGTGTGCAATAAAGTTTTTATTTTATATTTTCGTCTTCAAAAATAAGAAGGCAAAAAACGAAACCCTTATAGATTCGGCCAAACCGATGTATGTCACACCCTTTTTATTCCAAAACTATGAGGATTACACAGTTGAAACTTGGTCGGTAGATGTATTCTGTAAACCGCTTTACGGTTTTTACACAAAATTAAATAAAAAAAATTATTAAAGGGAGGCTCCCCATACATGGAACTGTTACTGAAATTTTATTTTTTCATCAAAGCTATACGTGTGGGATATCATTAGATAGATCTTTAAACATTACATTGAGGCTTCTAAAACAGTTTTTTTTCAAAGTCAACCGTTTGAAAGTTATACACTTTCAAAGTGGAAAAATGTGTGTGGGGGGGACACACATTTTTAACACTAACTTATTTTTGCAGACGAAAAAGTATAATGGCATTTTGGCAATAATAATAATAGAAACTTTATTGCACACGATACAAAAACAAACACATACAGAGAAAATGTCAAAAAAGAGGAACACACAATAGGCGGCCTTATGGCTACGTAGCAGTCTCTTCCAGGCAACCGTGGGTGTGAGACGAAACCCTTCATGTGCGAGTTCGACTCGCACTTGGCCGATTTTATTTAAAGAATATCGTGTTTGATGTCATATGAAAGCTCTTGGTAAGCACGTTTCAAAAACTTATATTTTATTAGTTTTTGCTCGCGGCTTTGCTTGCATGAATCTAATTTTGGTAAAAATTTCCATACTTTACAACTCCAAAAGAATTTAAATAAAAAATAAGTTCAAAAACTAACTAATCTAACAAAACAATACATTCTAGGGAAAAGTGACATACGACCACAACAATTTCAGATGAGAATATTTTCTTGTTTCATACTTTTTTGAGCGTGATATTTCAGTAGTCGGGTTTTTTTTATAATATAATAATTTTACGGACTGAACCAAGTGATGAAGTGTACTAGGTACACTTCATCAGTATTCAGCTGAAACTCTAAGTAAAAAAAAAATGCAATCAATAGCCTACTTCTAAGTTTAGCCAGGTCACCTAAATCACCGAGCTAACTCAATAGCCTATACTTAGTCCATTGCTAATATTGGCCAATAACTATGTCTGTTATAAGGTCTGGGTTTGTTAAGATTACTATATTGTCATATTCGACAGTGATACCTACTGTCGTCAAAGCTGTCTTTCTTTTGATCTCTGGTTTTCCCGTTAACAAAACTCACAATTTACTTGGACTTCGTGTTTACAACTACATTCCGTCCCCTTAAACTTCAAACAAACGACTGAAATACAATGACATTTAAATCTATACTATACTTTATTAATATTATAAAGCTGAAGAGTTTGTTTGTTTGAACGCGCTAATCTCAGGAACTACTGGACCGATATAGAAAATTCTTAGACCATTAGAAAGCTACATTTCTCCCGACTGACATAGGCTATATTTTAGCCCTTTACTCCCACGGGAACGTGCACCACGCGGGTAAAACCGCGAGGATCTGCTAGTATCCCGATAAAAATGAGTCAAATGTCCCGGCTATACACACCGTCGTCGTACGTCGTACGTCGGATTTTTAGGTATAAGACCGGATTCCGCCCAGATTTTACGTCAGACTGGATTTTTTGCAATTTTCGTGAAGAGCTTGCTGAAAAGCAATGGTGTATCTATTTTAATACAATTAACCACAGCTCAAGAATTTCAGTATTTCTGAAGATTTGTCAGTATTTCTTTAGTATTTTGCCACACAACGTAAATGTGGAGCGAGTCTTTTCTCTCATGACTTTTCAGTGGACCAAAGAAAGAAATAGACTTTCAGTGGAGTCAGTAAGAGCCATATTATTTTCGCACTACAAATATAAACACGTAATGTACGAACAATTATTATAATGAAAAAACTGGAAAAGCCAACTTCTTAAAAGCGGTTGCTATTGCAAGCAACCAAAATATAGGAATATATAATAATAAATAAAAACGTTATTAAAAATATTGTGATAGATTTTGAAATTAAACAATTAGGGGGCAGTTTCGTCGCTGTCATTACTGTCACATTTTCACATCCACAACAGCGATGACACTGAAACCGAACCGAGTTTTCAATCAATCAATCAATGATTTATTTGCATGAAAACATCAATATACAATGGTCTTAATATATAATTGGATATAGTCAGCATGCGTGCAAGCGTGAAAATCTTATTTTTTGTCCTAAAAGTTTTCGGTAAATGATCCAGTCCTCCGTCTGAGTGATACGACTGGTTTATTCTTTCTTACATATAAATAACGTAACAATGACGTTTTAGTGTCTTCAACAACTTTTATAAATATCGTGCAACATCACGATATATTTTTGTACTCTACCGTATTATCCGAATAACTCCCTCGCAAACATTACATAATTGACAAATAAAAGACAGCAGTTCCCAGCAAATGTTACAAATGTTACATAATCTCTTTATCTCGCTGGCTAATTGGAAATGGCAACACCGGCAGAGGAAACGAAAAAAACTAGGAAATAAGTTGTTACTGCGGATTGTAGCTGATTAAGTAACTGTTGCTAACAGCCTGAGTGAAATTGACATATGTTGCAGTTACATTGCTACTCGAGTTAGATAGTTGTCACATTGGTTTTTACTAAAGCAGCAATGTGACTGCAGTTTCAATAAAAAGTTGATAGCAACGAGTTACATAATCAGGGGGCTGATGGCCTTTTGATAGTGGCGAAAAATATTTGTGAAAATCTACGATTTTTATAAATGTTATAAGATATTTCGTACTCAGTAACTGCTGCACGGATTTTGATGGAATCTGGCACATCAATAGTTTATAATTCAGACACTTTTACAATCGTTTTAAGTCGCTGAAGTCAAAATCAGGGAACTTGATGGTTCATTAGTTTTTTTTAATGATTGGAAATATATACCAGTTTTGTAAACCTGACCTTCTGATGATATTACAAAGTATAGTCCCCAAGATATCCCAGAGGTAGAAAAATTACAGGCGTTATTGTTAGAAAACACATACATATTTTTCTATTTAAAATTTATCACAGATGATATTATCATCTGTGATAAATTTTAAATATAAAAGTATTGGAATAAAACAACTCGGCCACAAGTGAATTTTCAGATGGGGCTCGAACCCACGAGCTTTGGAAATCCGGTACAATGCTCTAACCACTGAGCTACTGAGACTAACACCCATATTCTAAGTCGTTCCTCCAAAACTTACTCGTCCTCGACTTAACGAAACCTCATTGAAAACCTCTTCGAAATACTACTCGAAATCGGTATTCTAAGTCATAACTCCGTAAGGACCTGGAGGAGCCAAAGAGTACGTAGCCACTCCATGTTAGGCCTAGCGCACACTACGATTTTTGCCCACGACGAGGTGTGTGACGAGTGGAGTGTAAAAAGTTTTGGAGGAACGACTTAGAATATACGTAAGTCTCGTAGCTCATTTATCATAAGTATAAAAATAGCATTGAAAAATAATAAAAAAATAAATAAAAAAAAAACATCTTTACAATGTTTACTCGGGGAAATTAAGTTACTATTTAGATACCTAAGCATCATCATATTTTACATTTTACAACTGAACTAGTTTTTCCGTGCCATTTTATTTCATTTTCGTTCAGTCCATCAGGCACAGGTATTAATCACCAGACTAACGGCCCCCCCGTTTAGTTAATGAGCAAATCCTATCAAATCAATTCCTTCACAAACGAGATATTCAGAGGAACGTCTACCGGCCATTTTGTTCCGTTAACGGCCGTAATCTCCGCCTTAATCTAATCTATTCAGTTTAAAGGCTACACATTAATGGGACTGAGGCCTTTGATGCAGTCCAGACTTAATCACGTCGGTCGCGAACGGTCCCGAGAAATGCCGAGAAATGCGGCGATGCAACTTTGCCATAGAGTACTAAGTTTTGCTCTCTTTTTATGTAGGTAGGTAATTAATAACGCCTATGACTATGAGGCGTTGGAGTTGGGTTTTTTTTTCATTTTTAGGATGGTGTCTAAATAGTACAGACTTATTTAATATACTTGTTACAACTAGTTACTATAGTTGCTAATAGTACAGACTTATTGAATGTTACTTATAGTGTAAGTAATATTACTGTCAAAACTGATTTCTGATTATATGCAAATTTTTCACTGCTCAGTTTAAAACTATTCCTCTGATATCGTATGACTAAAGCAGGCCATACACGCAAGGTTGTGCCTGAAGTTTATGGCTGGTTTAATACAGGCAAAATGAAAATTGTCCGTCATGTCATATTTCTTTTTGTTTATGATTGTCAACTTTTTTCGGTTGTTGATAACCTTTAGACGCGAACTGAAAAATCAACTCTGGGGCCTACCGCTATCTCTTAGCGCAGTACTGTTTTAATCTTACCATTTTATTTCGTATTACGAATCTCTCAAAGTAAGCTTGTTTTTTGATTAATGTTTTGTGACGTCTTCGCTAAATCACCGCCTCCAAAGTGTGAGAGTGTCAAAATGTGACAACTTCAATAAAAACAAAACATAAACAAAACGTTCTTGTTACATGATGGTTTCTAATAGAGGTTGGCCTGCTGATCGCATCGGTTAAAATTATTTACTGCGCCATCGGGTTTATCGAAAATAAAATTAACCCTTCAAAGCAGTGTGTCAACTCAGGTAATTATCCTTTTTCTTGCCGGACTACCTCCCTTTCTTGGTTGCTGTTCTAAATGTCGCACGAAGCGCTGCTCAGCATCTTTTATACTGCGCACAGGAAAGGAGTGGAACTCCCTCCCTGCGTCTGTATTTCAGCGTACTCATAACCCAGCCATCTTCAAAGCAAGGGTGAATAGGCACCTACTGAGTTAGCTCGCTCCACCGTCGATCCTGGCTAAGCCCTTGGGCTTGGGGAGCAATAGCAATTCCAATCTAAATAAAAAATTTAAATTAAAGTAGCAACATTTTTTTTCACTGACTAGCAAGGCGTGCCAAATAAAAGCAACTATTTCAAGCGATAGAATTTAGCACAATAAGTAGCATTTCTGGAGCGGAACGCTTACCCCGACCGCTGGCTTCACGGACTGAGGGCCTTAATGGAAAAAATAATTGAATGGCGAACGCTGCAAGAGGTGAAAAGTTAACCCTAAGTATGGTGAACAGGGAATAGAAACTATAGAAACACAAAATGGAATAAGACAGAAAGAAAACACGATTATTTAGTAAGGGCAAAAAGTTGTGGACAAAACGACCACCATCATCAGCCAATGTCCACCCACTGCTGGGGCACTGGCCCACCTCATCGACGGATAAGGAGCATAGGCCACCATGCACGCTCAAGGTAGATTGGTAGGCATTAACGACTGCTACAGCCGGGACCAACAGCTTGACGTGTCTTCCGAAGAACGAAGGAATTTGAGATACTTAATAAGTTTTGGGTCACCAATCCGTGACCGACCATTGTGAGCGTTGCTTAACCGCAATCGCAGACCGAGCGCGTAGCTACTGCGCTACCGCGCTTCTAAAATACAACCAAATAACCTGCTTATTGAAGCGCTCTGTAGTGTGTGTACTCACATAGTAACACACATGCATGACCCTTAGTATATAAGGCCATATAACGGCATTTTATGAGCTCATTATAACTCTTAACTACAACAATAGTTTCATTTATCCGTTGCGCCGACCCTTCCACATCGCAGCTCATGGCCACGCTTGATAGACTGATCGTATTCAATCACGTTTGTTAAACAACGTTCGGAACGGTCAGGTGTCGGATGGGTGACCGTTTAGTGGCATTACAACTGAGTGCTTCCGTGCTTCGGAGGGCACGTTAAACCGTCGGTCCCGGCTGTTGTCATCTGAATACAGTCGTTAACCCAAGTCAGAGGCCGTATAGGCGGCTTAATAAACTCGACACCAGAGGTGGCCACTAATCGTCACTCGATAGGATCACTGCTTATTTTTTTAAGTCTGTCACTTTTACTACACTTCACTTGTGTCTATTAAATATAATTCAATTTTTGCAATTATGTTTTTCAGACAGTTCAGTACCTTTATATTTAGGAAATTTATTGTAATAGCTGCGTATTCTTATCTTTTATGATATTATAACATAAATATCAAATATACATAATCTTATTGGTAAGATACTTTCAAACGCGACTTAAACAAACTTCATAAAGTGATCATCGTATTCGGTAAAGAGGCGGCCATTTTGAATTTGTTGAAAACCCGTAAACACATTAATATACTAAGTGTAAGGAATCAGTCTCCTTTGAGGTTGACTTATAACGCTTGTCAAAGAAATAAGACTTTGTTTTAATGTAAAATATAATAAAATGGAAAAATTATACTGTAATATAATTAATATATATATATATATATATATATATATATATATATATATATATATATATACTTTCTGCCTTCACTTATATTCATTCAATTATATTATATAAGGTGTTAATTTATCAAGTGCCGATCGAGCAGGGGCTGCTCTGGTCAACAATATAGAACACATATTTGTCATTTTTTTTATTATTTAATTTTCCGATTTCGACCGCCGACTCATATAGCTTAATCATCCATTTCTTTAGTTAGTTACTTTAAACAACGTTTACATCTGGTTATGCCTATGCTGAATATTCAATTGGTATCTAATGCTTAAAATATGAAAGTTAAAAGAAATTCTTAAATTATATATTGTTTTTCCAAATATGATCTTGACCTGAGCATCCCCGGCTCTGCTTGTAAGTCCGCCTGGCTAGGTACCACCATCTTATCTAAGTCTGAAGCCGTAACAACAATGTTTTTAGCATTGTTGTGTTCCGGCAGTTAGAGATAAGATAGCCAGTCCCTTAGTGATTGAGGATTCCGGGAGAGGCTCGCTTCCATCTTCAGCCTTATCAATACTCAACATCAGGGTATGATGAAGGCTAAGAGTATTCCCGTCGTAAATAAATAAATAAATAAACCTCGACGATGCATTTGTCATTGTTTTAAAATAATAAAAGAAATTAGCAACAGAGTTAGATGATCAACTAGCGGTAGTTTTTTCTAATTTTTTTTTAATTTATATTTTTAACACGTTAAATAACGTTTATAGTAAAACATGTTTGAATCTCTTACTATAAATGAACATCTTTGTAACACATGTTTTGAACAAATAAATTATCTTTATCTTATCTTATCTTTATAACAGTTACTAACGGACCCGGCGAACTTCGTACCGCCTCACAATTATTAAATGTTGTGTATATTCGTGCTCATGTCTAGCGGCTACCAGCAACCTTCACCAGATCGTCGGTAGTTGGTCCATCTTGACGGGGGCCAACAAGCGATGCTCTGTGAGTTGGCAACTCACAGAGCATCGCTTCGATTCCGATCAACGATTCCGCCCTAACTGCCATCGATTCTTATACCTAAGCCGAAAGTGCTCATGCGCAGAAGAACCTTACCCAAGGCGCTATAGTCGTATCTGTAATACTTAAGCTGGGCTGCTGGATTCTCATAGTTTGGCTGGACTGCTATGGTTCCACATCAGGGAATTTCAACACAAAAAATAAAAAAATAAACAACTTTTACGGATATCAAACGCGCTATGCTATCAAACTGCCGTGGTGATGGGATGTCATCCCGTGACCACGGCAGCTGAAAAGGTGCCGAAACGTCGGGAAAAAAAAACAAAAAACAAAAAATACGGACAATTACAACTAAGTTCGTGAAATATACCGCGTTTCATATCCGTGAAACACCTTTTATCCATCATCCATGACGGATGGATGATGGCTGATAATAGATAGATGATGAACTAAAAAGATACGATTACAATCCACTTCCTCTTATTTTTAGCTGAAGCCGAACGCTTCCGCGTCTCAATCAGTAATCCATTTATTACGTTCAGGCGCAGTGCCGTCGTCGAAACCAACAAATTCCGTTTCCGGAAGAAACCATTTGTTCACTGCCTAATTACCGGAACACATCGGATACACTAATCAGGTTTTGTTCATATGTGCTCAGATGGTGTGTTCACTCGCGTGTTCATCTCAGTCAATTAAGTATTTGTATTGCTTTTCATTGTGTATGCTTTTGTGATTTTTCTATCACTCCCACATTTCCTTGAGTAATATAGTATAGTATTATTTAGTTATAGTATAGTATTATTTCAAATTATTTCTGTAAAAAGTTATCTAGTGAATAAATCCAATTACACATACCTTCTCGTGTTCTAGTATGTCAAATGTTATATGGACTGGGTATTTTCTAGTTCAGTTTCACATTATTTCACTAGCTTATCTGCAGTCAAGAGGTCTTAACAGAATAAAACTGATTCTAGGTCATTCTTCCCTATTTCTGGGTAGTGATAGAATTTATTACAAGTTCGCCTAGCTAGCTACCACTATCAATAACAACAATGTTTTATGATTTTTGGAGTTTTGCATTTTTCAATGCTATTTTTATACTTATGATAAAATTTAAATAGAAAAAATATTGTAAAAAATCAACTTGGCCACAAGTGAAGTCCCATCTGAGAATTCACTTGTGGCCGAGTTGATTTTTTTCCAATATTATTCTATTTAAAATTTATCATAAACAACAATGTTTTCGGCGTTGTTGTATTCCGGCAGTAAAAAGATAGACAGCAACCTCCTCAGTGGTCAATATTAATTTAAGTTCTATTATTTGTGATGGGAAAATAAACAAACATTTAATTTCATTTCATTTCATAATTTAAACTAAACAAAGGAACATCCAGTGCCATTATAGTCCAGTTATCTTTTCTAAGTTCGATTGTAATAGAAAAAACTCTAATCCTCTACTGCGCTAGTTTGTAAGCTTATCTTTACTTAGAGAGTTCACGGTTCAGTACATCCAACAACGAAATAAAATTAATCAGCTTACATGTCACTGGAAAGTGATTTAATGTTAAATTTCTATCAGGCGGATGGTGAGAGTTCCACGAACTTTGATAAATCACTTTTAACTGAATTTTCTCCTTTGAAATGGGTACTTTTGGTTTTTCTATTAGACAGGAGGGCTTTACCACTAGCTGTGAAGCAATTTTAGATCTAGCCTGGCTGTGCAGCCAGTCGAGCAATGACGGTGTATGGGAGCCCGCGCAAAAGGCAGCCTCGTTCTTCAACCGCCTCTGTGGTCTAGTGGTGGTGGTCATACAACCACTGGTATGAGACCGAGGGGTCCCGGGTACGATTCCCAGCGGGGGTACATATTGTATTCAGTTTGGTTGGTGGTAGGACTTGTTGTAAGCCCGCCTGGCTAGTTACCACCATCTTATCTAAGTCTGACGCTATAACAACAATGTTTTCAGAATTGTTGTGTTCCGGCGGTTAAAGATAGATAGCCTGTTCCTCAGTGATTATGGATTCCAGGAGAGGCTCGCATCCATCTTCAGCTTTATCAATACTTAAAATCAGGTAAGCTAAAGGCTAAGAGTATCCCCGTTGTTCATAAAAAAACTCCTGGCTGCGGCAGCCAAACAATGCCCCGATTGCACGGCAGCCAGTGTGAGTGTAGGCTAATGTAATGTGGCTGCTGTCGGACCCCGCGCTTTTGTAGCTGCCAGACGTATCATTTTCTTTTCACAAAACAACTTTTGATACGGAGAAAGGACTCCCCACAAAATGTAGGTATAGAAAAACCCGTGCGGTTGATTTGGGTGAAATTTTGGGAAATTATAGTCTTTATATCGGTCAGGTGTGCAAAATTGCAACGTTAAAAAATTAACAGTTTTTTATATACATGGTGGATTTTTTTTCATGCTACCTGAAGGGAAACTACCCTAAATACTGAAAATATAACATTACACTTAAAGGAAACAATCCGTTATATTAGACAAGGAACAAAACTGCATTCAAAGATTTTAAAAATAAATATTTAATACGCTAGCTACACCCAGGAATCGAACTATCTAACTGTAAAAAAATAACAACCTGTACTTTTATGGCATCAATTGGTAGGGTAAATCTATTTGTCTGGGCAAAGTATAACTTAGCCATTGTGACATTTTAACTTGCATAGTTTTAATTTTACCATAATTTTCTTATATATATATTTTTTAGTAAAGCTGTTTTTATTTATAAATTTTAATTTTGCATTTTACAATGCTATTTTTTATGTGATAAATATTAAACAAGAAAATATACTAGAAAAAAGCAACTAGTCTCATGTCAGGGCGACATGAGACTAGTTGCTTTTTTCTAGTATATTTTCTTGTTTAAAGCTGTTTTTTTTTTCTTTTTTTTTCATTTATAAGGACAGCCAACAAGGTAACCACTAATATACATATATTAGTGGTTACCTTGTTGGCTCCTGTCCATGTCCATGTCCTTAAATAAATGAAGAAAAAAAAAGATGTAACATTTGTCCATGTGGATAAGATACAATAACAGCGTAATCTAGGAATAGTGTCACCTTAATTAAAGGCTACCACGGCATGCGAAATACAGTCTGCTAGAAACTTATAAATATATATATGTATTTACTTTTATATATACACAATGCAATCCTGTGGATAAAGGAAAAATTGTAATAGAAAAAGATTTAATAAAAATTCTGATTCGAAGATCTACTTGCAAGGTTTTTTTACTGATACAATCTTTCCCAAACCTTATAAACAATTGCTGTTGGTTTGTTGTCTTTAATGCATGCCGTTGTCACCTATATTAAGGTTTCACTTTGTTCTGAATGTTATTATGTGTGAGTCTTCTTTTTGTTTTTGTTTCGTGTAATCTTGTTGGTGATCCAAATAAATTAAATTAAATAAAATAAATCAAAAGGATCAACTATCTCTAACAAACATAGAAAATTTAATTAAAGGAAACATGAAATCTAACTTATAAACTTAATAGGATAGATAAAGCAATATAATCATCAAGGCTCTTTTGAAAAAAAAAATACAAAAATATTTGAATGCAGTTATGTTTCTTTTCAAATATAACGAAATGTTTCCTATGAGTGATTTGATATCTTCAGTATTTATGGTAGTTTCCTTTCAGGTGATATGAAAAAGATCCACCCTGTATATTAAAAAAAATACTACTTTTAGCCTTCATCATACTTGATGTACAATCATGATAAGGCTGAAGGCAGAAGCGCATCTCTCCCGGAATCCTCTCCAAACGTGGAACTGGCTATCTTATCTCTAACTGCCGAGACACAACAATTCTGAAAACATTGTTGTTATGGCATCAGACTTAGATAAGATGGTGGTAGCTAGCACGGCGGACTTACAATAAGTCCTACCACCACTAACCCACCTTAATTACGTACATTCTTTTTAAAACAGCTTTTCTAAATAGTAAGATCTCCTATATCTGTAGTATTTGACATTTTTACCAATGACGGTACGGAGACGGTATATGCGTTCGGGGTGAGAGTTGTTTGTTTGTTTGTGAAAACCAATGTTACCATTTATCTCCGAAACTACTTGTCTGATTTTGATATGGTTTGCAGTTATGGGTTCGGATTTGATTGGTGCATGTTTTTAGATAGATCTTACGGTGACAACTCACCAGGGGGCGCTGCAGTAAACATTTGTTTCAGCAAAACCAAAACTACTAGTCCGATTTTGATTTAGTAATGTGTTTATGTAGTACAATGTACACAATATCTATGCTCTCTAAAAAGTTTAATTTTAAAATAAAAATTGAAAATTTTGAAAAACCCACGACGGTTATCACGTAATTGAAAAAGGGTATAATAATATAAAAACCTCCGACTTAATTATCCGTCGGGGGCTGCCATCACTATTATAAATTTCAGCATGAATATAAATAATCCAATTATTCAGGTAACTACACAACTGCAAAAGTATAGTTCATTTAATGGCAGCCCCCCAGGGGTAATTAAGTCGGTGGTTTTAATATTATTTTATCCTTTTTTAATTACGTTTTAACCATCGTGGGATTTTTCAAAAAAAATAATTTAGCTTTTGTGGGTATCTAACCCACAACCTATAAAAAGAAGGCAAGATGGTGCTCAAATACCAACCCAGTCATTAATAAAATAAAAAAACCTACCCTGTGCTCTAAGATGTGATTAATATTTTTTTAACATCGAAATAGCCAATATCTTCGACTTTTATGCAAAGCGGTTTGTTTAAAATGTAAATTGCAGCAAGTCGCCAACTGCACCGTGTTTTGTCGTGACGGGACAATCTCGGCGTCTAAAGGCGAGAACACACAGTTGATTGTATTTGTCATACATACATACCTTCACGCCTTATACATTGGTGGTCACATAATTAACGACACTAGTCGATTTTCATACAATCGAGGTATCTTTGGAGCCTTGGTTCCCTGCCAAGGATTGACCGAGCTGTGATCTGATAATGGCCATCCAAGGAGTGAATGGAGGAGATAAGGAGAGAGAGAAATTGTGAAATTCTAAACTCTAATTCTTACATATTTTAGAATGATGATCCGATCAGTTGGGTATGTATAGCAATCTGGATCTCCTTCATTCACTCCCTGGATGGCTATTATTGGATCACAGCTCGGTCAATCATTGGCAGGGAACCAAGGCTCCAAAGTTATCTCGATTTTATGAATTCGGTAATTAAGTGATCACCACTGTATCTCTTGAGGGGTTGGCAGAATATCAAAGACGCAGATTGAAGGTAAAAACAATGTGTAAACATCACCCTCAAATCCACACCCTAACGACGCTACTTTTGGCATTAGTTACGTGAATGTTGTCCGGAAATAAAAGTTATTTTTTTAATTATTATTATTATTATTATTATTTATTTATTTATTTAGACAACAAAGATCCATTTTTGTTAGTAACAATACTGCCTTACAAACTATGTTAGTATTTTATGACTAATTTAGAAGTGGTGGTTTGTGCCATATTCCACATTATAGGGCAAACATGTTGCCTATTCGCAATTACCCTCAGGATGGTGTTGGTGCTGCCCTTCACTCTGTTTAGCAATGACACCATTTTCTTGCGAACAACTGTTGCGAAACTGTCCGTGTACGCTTCCGCAAACATAGCAGATGCGCTACAAAAGCGTGGCAGCCCCAGCATCGCCCTGAAAGCATTGTTGTACTGCACGTTCAGAGCATTGAGCGATTTCTTTGTATATGTAACCCAAAGAATGCAAGTGTACAGGGACGTGCAGTATGCTTTAAAAAGCGATATTTTGACCGAGTCTGTACTCCGTGCAAATCTTCGAGCCAGCATGTTTGCTCTAATCGACAATGCTCTGCGCTCTCTCTCTATGTCGACATTGTCCCTCAAGTTTTCAGTAAGCCAGTGCCCGAGATACTTGAATTGCTGTACCCTGTTCAGAACAGCCCCGTTCAGTTTAATAGGTGCACTGACTAACGGACATCTGCTTCCAGCCTGAAAGACCATGTACTCACTTTTTTTAACATTATAAATCAGCCCATGTGAGACGGCATAGGATTCGCAGACCGCGAGTAGCTCCCGGATCGCTCCAACCGCGGGGGCCAGCAGCGCCATGTCGTCGGCGTAGCTTATGTTATTAACACAAACTCCATCCACATAGCACCCGAAAGGCATGCTGCTGAGCCTCTCGATTAGCTCGTTTATGTACAGATTGAAAATTAAAGGGGAACTCAACCCACCTTGCCTGACGCCGCAATCTAAGCTACAAGGATCCGACAGCTCACCCGTCCATCTCACATAGTTGACTTGATTCAGGTACCAATACTTAAGAGTGCGAGTAAGCTCCTCTGGTAGCCCGGCCCGAGACAGTTTCTGCCACAGTATGTCGTACGAGACCATATCAATTAATGAATGACGGGTAGACTCTTAGCCTTCATCATACCCGATGTTAAGGCTGAATATAAAAGCGAGCCTCTCCCGGAATCCTCAGCCACTGAGGAACTGGCTATCTCATCTCGAACTGCTGGAACACAACAATGCTGAAAACATTGTTGTTATGGCGTCAGGCTTAGATAATATGGTGGTAGCTAGCCAGGCGGGCTTACAACAAGTCCTACCACCAACCAAACCGAATACAATATGTACCCCCGTTGGGAATCGAACCCGGGACCCCTGGGTCTGATACCGGTGGTTGTAAGCAGTTGTTGCAAAGGCGGTTAAGTTGCCTGCGGATCGCCTATCTTCTTCTTATCGAGTGAGGATTAGTGGCCACCTCTGGTGTCAGAGTTTATCAAGCCGCCTATAGGGCCTCTGACTTAGCTTAACGACTGTAATCAAATGACAACAGCCTGGACCGACGGTTTAACGTGCCCCCCGAAGCACGGAAGCGCTCAATTATAGTGCCACTTCACGGTCACCCATCCCGGCACCAATAAACTATTACAATAAACCGAAAGAATTCACGCGATATTACGTTTTACTATCAATTCATTCAAGTTCTACTATATGTGTTCGTACTTAATATACAAACATAGTAATTTCATACATGTTCTCTTATGTGCCTGCCTTTATAGCTGGGCGTTAAGTGAGGTCTTTAGGAGACCAGCTAATTAGCATTCTAATTGGGGAATGCCCGAGCAGACAGCGTGCTTAGGGATGTTTAGGGGCCTGATTTTATGTCTTAGGGCGTTGGTGATAAATACTGCTTTTGCAAGCTTTAATATAAATAAGTTATTAATAACGGCCATTACAGGGTGCTTCCCGAAAGTGCCCATTTTGTACGCCATGTTTGATTACAGAAAGCACACAAGAACCTATTACTATCCTCAAACAGAGAAGCAGCATTTTAAGTACTAACGGTCTAACATTTTAAATCCACGCGTCCACATCCGCATGGTTCCCGTTCCCGTGGAAATATCTGGATAATAAGTATCCTATGTTCTAATCCAGACTATCTTCTATCTGTGCCAAATAACTTAAAAATCCGGTAAGTGATTTTTGAGCTTATTGGTTACAAAAATACAAAACTGTGATGATATTATGAACATTTTTCAATAACACTTTTTGACAAAACATTTCTTCTTTGCCATTTGCAAAAAAAGTAAAAAGAAATGGAAATAAGAAGCTGCTTATTATGTGAGTCAAATAGCTAAAGCTTCGTTAATGAACTTTTTCTTTTCAAAGAAAGTTTACTATTTTGTCCAAGAGACTAAAATAATTAATCCCATTCTAAATGAGCATCCAATACTAATGATTGGGGTGTGTCAATCTACTTTTGATAGCGTGTGGGGCAAAACTATTCTCAGAAATGAATAATCTGGGGGGCCTACTTTGATCTCTTTGCGCAGTATTGCCTAGCATGAGCGGTTTCTATCGACACTTGTAGCTCGATAACGTTTCGTTGGGTGAGCAAAAAGCATCATGCGACATATATATTTTTTTTTAATTTAATTTTTATTTCTTCCTTTACAATTTGGGTACATAAGACTTAAACTACGTCCAAACAAACATAAGTAAAGCTCAGAGCTATCATATCGCGTGATATAGCGGTTCATGTTATGGGGGCATGCTATTTCGTACCTACTACGATTATGATTGTTTTTCCGCTAGAAGTTATGTGGAGTGTTCTCTCAATCATCGCCCTCACAATGTTAGGTGTATCAAAATTCGACAACTTCTATTTGTTTCTTGGCAGAAGACGCGAAATTTTGTGGAGGTCATGGTATGAATTTGAACAACATCTATTAGAAACCATCATGTCATAAGAACGTTTTGTTTGCGTTTTGTTTTTATAAAGTTGTTACATTTTGACACACTTCACACTTTGGAAGCGATGATTGAGCGAAGACGTCACAAAACTTCCCGTTAAAAAACAAGCTTACATTAAACGTTTCGTAGTACGAAAAACCATGGTACGATTGAAACAATACTGCGGTAAGAGATAGCGGTAGGCCCTCAGTATTGAACAAAACAAAACGGTCTTATGACATGATGGTTTTATTAAAGATGTTGGTAGGCCCCCTGCACTCACAAAGAAATAAGTTAACGTGTCAATAGTTTTGAAAGGCTCTTACTGATTTAATGAGTTCATTATTTGTAGAGCTTACAATGATAATCATAATAAAATATATTAGAAAGATTCCACTATATTATTAATGAATGTGTAGTTTTGTTTGCATTTTTTTTATTGGTAATTGTTAATTATTATATTTTTATTACTCTTCTTGACATTTCCTGCATTTTGCCGTAACTGCTTCTGTAGTCTAGTGGTAACAACCACCGGTATCAGACACAAGGGTCCCAGGTTCAATTCCCACGAGGGTACATATTTTATTTGGTTTGGTTGGTGGTAGGACTTGTAGTAAGTCCGTCTGTCTAGCTACCACCATCTTATCTAAGCCTGACGCCATAAAATAGCCAGTTTTTCAGTGATGAGGATCCGGGAGAGGCTCGCTTCCATCTTCGGCCTTATCAATACTTAACATCCGCCCTCTGATTATGTGACTTGATTCTATTAACGTTTGATTAAAAGTGCAGTCACATTGCTGCTTTAGTAATAATCAATGTAACAACTATCTTACTAAAGCAGCATTAAAACTGCACTTTCAATCAATTTCAATCAAAATCTGTTAGCAACAGAGTTAGATAATGAACTAGCAGGTATGATAAAGGCTATATATTATATAATAGGAGTCTCCCCGTTGTTCATAAAAAAAGAGTTTTAATAACTAAAACCAATTTA
Organism: Chrysoteuchia culmella; assembly: GCA_910589605.1. Lineage (NCBI taxonomy): Eukaryota > Metazoa > Arthropoda > Insecta > Lepidoptera > Crambidae > Chrysoteuchia > Chrysoteuchia culmella. Next base: position 732,938 of record OU342659.1, on the reverse strand, counting down.
TACTAGAAAGCAGCAAAATTAGCAGCAGTGTAAATAAGCAGACCTGGTGCAATAGTTCATCATGTCTTCTAAGTCAGGAGTCGCGGGTTCTTCGCAGAAATAAGTTGGCTTTATTCTCAGTGCAATAAAAATGGGGTTGTGGGTGCAATCCGAACCCTACCGGGGAAAAACAATCATGTTATTAGAACATTTTTGATGGTTCAGTGTCTAGTGTTCTATCTATTACCATTATTTTTGTTTCTTCTACAGAATCGTACTTTCACTCCGGTGATGTTCGTTCTTATTTCAAGAACGGATTATGTATTTATGAAGCTTAGGACGTTGTTAGTCTCATTTTGCATATTATTTTGCTTTGCTATTATACAGGTTGCAAATCTGCAAATATAAAGATGAAAATCTTTATAAATTATAATGTGCTACCTTCCCCTCTATTAGTACAAATTTTTTATTCAGTATCTGTCCTACAGTTGCCAGTGAAATTGGTTATTATGGGAGTAGAAAGCACTTAAAAATTCAATATTCATCGGGCGTCGAGATTGGCCCGCAGGGTACCGATTAATTGTCCAAAATTCACTAGTCCTAATTTAATTTGATCGAAAACGGCTGACTAACGTCTTTTTTGCCATAATGTATAGTTTGCCTTATGTTAAGACTATCGAATTCAATTCAATTCAATTCATTTCATTTTATTTTGCTTGAAAAGTGGTACATATGTTCTTACAGAAAATTTCATTAGAATCACACTAATCACCAGACACTGGCATGCAAAATTAATTACATAGCATACTAACACATAATTCAATTATAAATTAAATAATAAAATATACACCAGGTCAGTCAACTATTAAATAAAATACAATTACATAAAATGTCAAATATGTCAGTTAAAAGAAACTAAACAAAAAATAGGTATTAAAAATATTTGGGTTACTTAAAGTGTGGCTTGAAACTGTTGAAAAACTCGTCAACAGAATAAAAACAGTTTTGTATCAACCAACTTTTTAACTTATTCTTAAAAGTTACAGCAGGCAGATTTTTCATATCGTCATTTAATCTATTATAAATTGTGATTGCCATACAGTATGCATTTCGACTGTAAAGAAATATCGGTTGACTTACGATCGGTTTCAATAACTTATCTACAGTAAGAGATAGGCTTACTAGAGCTTTGTTGCCTAGATATTTTTGTTATTCAGCCTCAAATAACCCAAAATAACAGCGGTTGCTAAGTAACGTAACCAAGATACGTTACTTAGCAACCGTTACTTACGTTTCTTGTTAGGGATAGATTATTGAAACCGGCCGTTAGGGACCACTATCTACGTTTCACCAACTTTCGACCAAATGAGAGTATCGAAAAAAAATATTTGAAATAACGTCAACTGACAAAGTAGTAAACATGATTTCGACAAAGTAAAAAAGGGCAGAACAAAAATAGTCTAAAACTTATCGGTTAAGTGAAAAAACTTTCGTCCTTATGATAGGTAACTTGGCCCGCGATTATTACGTAAAAATTGAAAACCAATAGCTTACTTATGAAGACGGATAGTATGAGAATATTCAATGTTTTCACTGGCTTTTCTGTGCTTTAAAGTATTCATTAAGGCTTTACGCAGCTTGAAGACGCTTAAAGACTTGACTGTTACTTGTTAACAGTAAGGACTTAAACTTAGCTCCAGTTTATGATCATTTTGATAAGACTGGGTAATGTAGCTAATAAGAATATTGATAGATTGTTTCCAAAAAATAATATATATCTATGATAAATCTTAAATAGAAATTAGAATTCACTTGTGGCCGAGTGGATTTTTTAAAATATTTTTCAATTTAAAATTTATCAAAAATCATAAATTATTGACTGTTGCATCTTAATCGATCGATGTGTCATTCGAATGCAAGGATATTCCTAGCACTGATGTGACAACGCTGGCCTACAGCGTGTTAAAAAAAATCGGCCAAGTGCAAGTCGAACTCGCACATGAAGGGTTTCGTCTCTCACCCAAGATTGCCTGGAAGAGATTGATATGTAGCAATAAGACCGCCTCTTGTGTATTTTCTCTGTATGTGTTTGTTTTTGTAATGTGTGCAATAAAATCTATTATTATATTAAATACACAATTTATATTAAATATAAATACACCTACCTACCCAAAATGCCACTATAATTTTTCGCCTGCAAAAATAACTTTGTTTTTCATAGTGTCTGTATGAATGACAAAGTTATATTTGGCAAATGTGCTATAGCTCTGAAACTGCATAATATATTTCGTTCAAACTAATTTTCGTTGAATGTTTTTATAAAGGACTATTATTATTATTTTTAGATTTTTCACTTTCTTATTTTAAAAGTTAGAGGGGGGACACACATTTTACCACTTTGGAGGTGTAGATCTTTCAAACGGTTGACTTTGAGAAAAAATCGTTTTAGAAACCTCAATGTAATTTTTAAAGACCTATCTATAGATATCACACACGGTATATAGGTTTGATGAAAAAAAAAAAAATTCAGTGTCAGTTCCATGTATGGGGAGCCCCCCCTTAATTCATATATTTTTTTATTTTTGTGTAAAAACCGTAAAGCGGTTTACAGAATACATCTGCCTACCAAGTTTCAACTATGTAACCCTCATAGTTTTGGAATAAAGTGGCTGTGACATACATCGATTTGGCCGAATCTATAAGGGTTTCGTTTTTTGCCTTTAGGCTACGAAACCCTAATATAAAAGTATTAGAGAATTTCGACGGTGGTCCGCAAGACTCGGTAGCTCAGTCGTTAGAGCATTAGACCGGATTTCCAAAGGTCGTGGGTTCGTGTCCACAATTGTCCGTGAACAATAGTGAAAACAAATTTACTACATCGTCATTCAAAGATTGATAGAAGTACAGTCGGGGAACTTCCACGTTGATCAGTAGAGTTTTTTTGAGTAATGATATTTCGGAAAGTGTTAAGATTAAAGAAATAATTTATTTATAAAATGAAATACATATTAAAGCTATTTTATTTGTGATATAAGAGTTTTCTATAAGTCTATTACTTTTTTAGATAACTTTCTTTAATAAAACTCTAGTGATCAACCGAGAAGTTCCCCGATTGTATACAAAAGTAGGTAAAATCATTGATGAGCTAATTAGTTTGCGTCATAGAAGTAGGAAAGTTGTTTCATCTCACATCGGCAAAGCAATCATAACGAATCAAAAGGTCCTTCTTGCGTTGCCACTAATCAAACTTTGACTTCAATTGCAATGGACGATTGCTGCCGCTTCGATAAGGAAAGCAATAAAAACAAATTAACTTTTATGTTGGAAAGTAAGAAAATAAAGATGCCAGCTTTTAAAATTACTAACCTATAAAAAATACAAACAAACACCAATTATCTAGCCCACGTAATGCCGGGCACAGATTGGTGAAATGTAACATGCAATGTAACATTATCCATACATTTTAAGGTGTTCGCGAGCGCACTATGCGCCCCCGCTGCGTGCAATATTCCATACTACTCGTGTTACATTGCATGTTACATTTCATCAATCTGTACCTGGCATTAAGTTTCATGAAGAACTTGTGTTGTGGATGGAACGGATAAACGCATTTATATACTTTTTTTTGTAAATACATACATAATTTACATATTAAACAACCAGGCCAAGACAAATAGACATGGTCATGCACACAAATATGTGTCTTGTCTGGGGTTCGAACCCGGGCCCTCTGGCGTAGAAGGTGGGTTTAGTACCCCTACGCCAAACAGGTAAAAACCTATAGTTTGTTCCCGGAAACGAACTATGTAGTACTGAGACAAATTGGTGCCTCGTGATTGGCTGGAGATAAGACGCATTACCTATGCGCGTTATCACAGACCTATAACGAGATAGACGAAAAGAGCGCTATCAAACTGTATGAGAACCTAGCGTGTCGAATTTTTCGTACCTAAGATTACGTCACGGGCGAGATTTAGTGATGTGTAAATGTTATTGATTTATTTTGTTATTACTATTGATGATTTATTTAGTGATGTGTGAGTAGTGTCGGCTAAGAATAGCACTACCCCTCTCATCCCGTGGGTGTCGTAAAAGGCGACTAAGGGACTCAGCCTTCAGGAGACGGGCAGCAGCGTCTCCTACAAACTTGGCCATACTGCGATCGCCAACCCGCTTGCCAAGCGTGGCGATTATGGCAAACCCCCCCTTGTGGGGGAGGCCTATTCCCAGCAGTAGGTGTTATGTGGCTGAGACGACGAAATTTTATTGATGAGCTCTCGCGAGAAAGTACTGCACAATTAACCATTTTCGTTTTTGAGTGACGCGTGTTTTTACGGCAAAATGGTCTGAAGCGGACTGACTTAGGTCGTAAAACTTTGACCGTGGAGCTTTTGGCACGCAAGGTAGGTACAGTTTTACCGTCTATCTCGATAAAGGTATGTGCGCATTATCTTCAGCACAGCCATTGACGAGTAATCGGATTGCCTATGCGACTTATATTCAGTCAATCAGCGAGCTAATTCTCTCAGTACTTTGACCAGACTACCTATAGTACTGAAATAAATTGATCACTCGAGATTGGCTGAAGTTAAGGCTCATTCAAACACAAACTCAATATCATTTAATCAGTCTAGGCTGTTAAAAGCACTTGTGAATGTCAAAGAAGCTACGCCATCGTTCTGTTCACAAACCCTACAGCTGGAGACCATTGCCTATGCGCGGTATCTTCAGCCAATCACCAGCGAGCGAATTGTTTATGCGACCTATATTCAGCCATTTAAGAGCGAGCAAAGCTGTCAGTACTAGCTGGTTTCAGTGAACATACTATAAGTATTTTGACGGACTATACGGACTATAAGTATTTTGAGACTATAGCAACAAGTTCACTTGTATAAAGATTTTTCTGAATTTCAGTCAATAGATGTCAATTTACCTCACCTACAGCTAACCTAACCTAACCTAACCTTACCTAATAATCTAAGATGACTAGGAACAATCCCGGCGGCAATCACCCTTAAGTCCCACCGTCTCGGGCTGGTCCTACACAGACGGAGCAGCGTCTAACGCGATTACTGCGACCAGACCAATCTATGATAGGGATGAGCAAGTGTCGATAATATTGAACGGACTAGATGCTATTTGTAGCGACACACACATCGCTACATATGTGACGACGTTGAATATCGAAGAAATGCGGGATCAGCGAAATGTGCAATTGTAAACACACGACGCACCAGCATGACGTCACACCTACGTCAAGACAATAACAGAGAATTTGTATGGAAACATGAAAGCGTTTAAGAAGTTTCACAGCCCGCTGCAAATATTTTTAAGAGACCATCATGTCGTAAGAACGTTTTTTTTTTTTATGAATGACGGGGAGTCTCTTATCCTTCATCATACATGATGTTAAGTATTGATAAGGCTGAAGATGGAAGCGAGCCTCTCCCGGAATCCTAAACCACTGAGGAACTAGCTATCTTATCTCGAACTGCCGGAACACAACAATGCTGAAAACATTGTTGTTATGGCGTCAGGCTTTGATAAGATGGTGGTAGCTAGCCAGGCCTAATATGTACCCCCGCTGGGAATCGAACCCGGGACCCCTGGGTCTGATACCCGTGGTTGTACCACTAGACCACAGAGGCGGTTGAAGGCGGTTTTGTTGTCCTTTTGTTTCAATAGTGTTTAAATTCGTACCTCGAACTTCATAAAGTATTTTTTTTTCATTTCTGCCCAATGACACAACCATTGTTATATAATGTTCTATGGAAATAAAATATTACAAAAAAGAACGTGCCTACCTGCACTTGATGGTACTTTGCAATGACGGACTTGACTAGGCAGCTCCTGAACATTCACAAGAAAAATATCGACATCAATACTCATGATATATTTGAATAATGTTAGTTTCTTGGCGGAATTTCTGTGAGGAACAGAAGAAAGCCATTACAAAAAAAAACGAAGATATAGAAAGGGAGTGGAGGGCGTTGTCAGCCAGAGCAAACATGTTGGTTAGCAGGTTTGCACGCTGTTCACGTGAAGTTAAAATTTCTTTGTTTAGGGCTTATTGTACATCCTTTTACGCCTGTGGTGTAACTACACTTAAAGTGCTTATCACGCCCTCCGAGTCCAGTATAACAACGCGTTCAGGGTGCTGTTGGGGCTACGTCGCTCCTGTAGTGCATCCGGGATGTTCGCTGAGGCCCACGTTGATTGTTTTTACGCAACTATGCGCAAAAGATGTGCTTCACTAGTGCGCCGAGTGCGGGGGAGCCCCAATGGCATCTTGAACCTTGATTGTTCACATATCAATCGTTGCTGTGGCATATCAAGTGGCATAATGTATTTATGCAAAATATAGATAAGTACTAACATATTTTATGATTTTTGAATTTTTGCATATTTCAGTGCTATTTTTATACTTATGATAAATTTTAAATAGAAAAATATTGGAAAAAATTAACTCGGCCACAAGTGAATTCTCAGATGGGAATCGAACCCATGACCTTTGGAAATCCGGTCCAATGCTCTAACCGCTGACCTACCGAGACTTGCGAACCACCGACGAAATTCTCCAATACTTTTATATTTTTAATACGCTGTAGGCCAGCGTTGTCACATCAATGCTAGGAATATCCTTGCATTCGAAAGAAACATCTTTTCAGGTGTTTAACGATCGATTAAGATGCAACTGCCAATAATTTATGATTTTGTAATTTTTGCATTTTTCTATGCTATTTTTATACTTATGGTAAATTTTAAATAGAAAAATATTGGAAAAAATTAACTCGGGCACAAGGGAATTCTCAGACGGGAGTCGAACCCGCGACCTTTGGAAATCCGGTCCAATGCCATCGATTCCCGTCTGAGAATTCACTTGTGGCCGAGTTAATTTTTTCCAATATTTTTCTATTTAAAATTTACCATAAGTATAAAAATATCATTTAAAAATGCAAAAATTACAAAATCATAAAAGAAAAAAGTATTGTCCATTCCCATCTGAGATTTCACTTGTGGCCGAGTTGATTTAAAAAAAAAAACTATTTGAAATTTAACATAAGTATAATAATAATTAAGCATTGAAAAATGCAAAATTAAAAAAAAGATGTTGTTCGTTGTTCATCTGATTTCGAAAAGTAGTTTTAATTTCCGCGCATTATATTTATGAAACGGACTATACAAGCCTTGGCACAACTAGGCATTGATGGACTTACGTATGTGCCTCGGCTTCGCCTCGCCCCACATTTACACTTTCGTTCATCAATGCCTCTTTTACTAGCCGCTGCAGTAATGTACTATACCTTCATAATGCCTTGACAAACATTCAACATGCTAACATGCCTAAATAGCTTTCTAAGTAAGCTTGCTACTACCTTACACAAAAAGATCTAGTCTAGGCACATAGTCTATATCTTTAGTCTAGGTATGTAGGTCAGTGTGTCTTGGAGCTCTGAAGAGTGACTACAAAGGGCTGAAATAGTGAAAGCTAGTAGCTTTTTTTTTCATTTATTTTTTTTTCCATTTATTTGGGACAACAAACAATTGAAAAATGTGTGTTACATAATTAAATGAGAAAAAATGAGAAATAATTATTGGACAATCAACACCGTTATCCACAACTTAACTTAAACAAAAAAAATATACCTGTTTCATAAGCCAGAACAAGAAGGCAAATTATAAGTAGATGGCAGTTTCATCTTAATCGATAGTCAAACATCGTAAAGATGTTTCTATCGCATGCGAGGATATATTTCTCTCATTGATGAAACGACGGTGGCCAACACCGTAGAAAAAGGTGAATATACTAGAGAATTTCAACGTGTTCTCATAGGTCTCTGTAGCATAATTGGTCAGTGCATTGGGCCGGATTCCCAAGGATGCGGGTTCGAGTCCCGTCAGGGCGACATGAGACAAGTTGCTTTTTTCTAGTATATTTACTTGATTAAATTTATCACATAAAATTAGCATTGTAAAATGCAAAATTTAAAAGTTCTAAGTAGATGGCAGTTTCATCTTAATCGATAGTCAAACATCTGTAAAGATGTTTCTTTCGAATGCGAGGATATATTTATCTCATTGATGAAACGACGGTGGCCAACACCGTAGAAAAAGGTGAATATACTAGAGAATTTCAACGTGTTCTCGTAGGTCTCTGTAGCATAATTGGTCAGTGCATTGGGCCGGATTCCCAAGGATGCGGGTTCGAGTCCCGTCAGGGCGACATGAGACAAGTTGCTTTTTTCTAGTATATTTACTTGATTAAATTTATCAAAATATTAATCATACAATCACACTAATTATCTAGCCCAATATAATATAATATCAACTAGATAATATCTAGTAGATAGTACGAATATACTGGAAAGACTCGACGTGTCCTCATAGGTCTCTGTAGCATAATTGGTTAGTCCATTGGGCCGGATTCCCAAGGATGCGGGTTCGAATCCCGTCAGGGCGACATGAAACAAGTTGCTTTTTTCTAGTATATTTTCTTGTTTAATATTTATCACTTAAAAATTGCATTGTTAAAATGCAAACTTAGAAAGTTATAATTAGATGGCTGTTTCATCTTAATCGATAGTCAAATATTTGTAAAAATATTTCTTTCGAATGCGAGGATATTTCTCTCATTGATGAAACGACGGTGGCCAACACCGTAGAAAGGTGAATATACTGGAAAGATTCGACGAGTCCTCATAGGTCTCTGAAGCATTATTGGTTAGTGCATTGGGCCGGATTCCCTAGGATGCGGGTTCGAATCCCTTCAGAGCGACATGAAACAAGATGCTTTTTTCTAGTATATTTTCTTGTTTAATATTTATCACATAAAAGTAGCATTGTTAAATGCAAAATTAATAAGTTATAATTTTATTAAGAACTTGTTTCATATTCTTTTGTTTTTTTTTTTAGAGTATATTCAATTCCCTATTTGACATTAATATTTGTACATCGTTTAATTTTAACGGTAGACATATTAAGGCACAAAATTAATTAGGACTACCCAATGATATACTAAATGTTGTTACAAATAAAAATTTTTATTGATTGATTGATTGAATTACATTTCTCGCCTACTAATATTAGAAAATTGTAAGTCTGGGTGTTTAGATAAGATTTTAAACTTTCGCGCTCCAAAAATAAAAAATTAAAACAACGGACGACAAGCTGTAAGTACATAGTTGTACTGCATAGCAAATCTCGAGGTCTAGTCCCGTTGTTTTAATTAATAATTAGGTATTTAGACGTTTGGTTGTTTGAGTGTTTGCTTATCAATAACGCAAAAGATGAGCTGATTGGGATGAAATTTCAAAACGAATTAGAGTTTATAACCTGATGAAAACAAAAGCTACCCTTTATCCCGATATTAATAAATGGAAGTCGGAGCTTATTGAAATATTTATTGTTTACATTTACAGCATGTTAAATATAAAATATTTATTATATATTTAACATGCTGTGTACACATGTGGAGAAGCAGCCAATCATAACTCTTTATCTGTTTGCATTGGTCTTCATGTATTTGCTGTCACTCTGTTTTGTGTACTTAAATAAATAAATAAATATTCCCCGTGCGTTTCAAACAGCGGCCCCTAGTGTATTAATTTTACGCCCAGATCAAAGCAGACATTTTCACAAAAAAAAAAAATGTAGGAAAAAGCAAGCATACACCGTTTGCCACACAGGCATGTACCAAATGAGCACTATATGTATGAACATCATAAGACCCCCAAACATTCTCATTCAGCCACACGCTGTCCTCAAACTAGTTACCATTATAATTAACTAGGAGCCTTTTTATCGCCCCCCAACCACCAGTATGTCCGACCCCAAATAAATAAGCCACTTGTTAGTCTGATGGAGCACCGATGCGCCACAATTAGGCACCTCCGCAAATAATTAGGGCACAAAGCATGTAAGGCAACGGGCCAAGCAGAGAGACGACTCAGGAGGGCTCTTGGAACCGCGGCCCCCGTCGGTGACGTTTACATTCATTCTCATGCAGTTTCAATGCAGACTACAAGTGTTATTGACATTATGCCGGATCTACATTGGTCCAGTATTGTTTAAGGCGCCAGTTACTGGCAAGAAAGATAGGCAGTTATTCTACTCCAACCTTTGCCAGTATTTTCGAGCCAGACCAACGCTAGCGCTGGCATTGAGTAGCACAGCAGCCTGTTTTTATTGTCCAGGGTCAGTTTAATTCTGGCTTTACTATGACGAGCAGGAAAAATTCGATTATAAACAGTGATCGGATAATCGGATGCATATTTATCTAAAGATGAGGTGTTGGCAGTTATGGAATGCACTTTTGTATAGAATATGTAATTGAAACACTGTATTTGTAATACCCTTTTATTGCTTCTACACCTTACAATATTGCTACCACTTTACAATAATTCGCGCTTACACTCTACACAGGAAGCTTAGAGACAACCGCTCACGACGAAGGCTCGAATAAGATATCACCTCACACAACCGCCCGAAACTCGAACTCCCCACTCCATCAGTGTTGCCAGATCAATAATGTTGCCAGAGTAAAATCCATAATTCCAGTGTTACCAGAACAATGATTTATACTGTTTATCACAACTATTTAAAAAAAAACTTAACAAATAAATCCTGTATTTTATCGGTTTGTATGGGCCAGCGACTTGGAAAAAAATTGAGAACATTTTTTTTTTTGGTCTTTTTATTATGTTAATTGATCCGATCACTGGTTATAAACCTATAATAAACAACCATCAAACATTATACTTTCAACCAATGTCAATTACACACAGACCAATATCGAGATAGACGGTAAAAGTCTGCCTACCTTGCGTGTAAAAAGTTTGATCCACGGTCAAGTTTTCCGACCTAAGTCAGTCGGCTTGAGACCATTGCCATGAAAGCACGCGTCACTCAGAAACGAAAATGGTTAATTCTACAGTGCTTTTATGCAAGAGCTCGTCAATAACATTTCCACATCACTGAAACTCGCTCGGTACGTCATCGTAGGTACGAAAAATTCGACACGTACGTTAGTAATATACACTAGGTTCTCATACAGTTTGAAGCGCTCTATTCGCCTATCTCGATATAGGTCTGTGCAACTGAATTTCATTATTAAATTAAATTAAAACTACAGAATCAATATAATTAGTAGAGTAGTGAGTCAGATTTTAAAGTACGGTAGAAGCGATCTTTCTGTCGCGTTTTCTACTTTGTTATTAGGGTTATTTAGTAGTCGCACGTCGCTTGCGCTCCTGGGACGAACGACATAAGTACATAATAAGTAAATAAGAGTGATATTATATTAGTACTGATCATGCGTACTGAGATAGCGGTCGTTGGTTCGATTCCCAGAGGTAAAGTCAAGCGTACGTCATGTATTTTACTTGTACTATAAACCGTCGATATTACGAGCGACTTAAGGGTGTTCACAAGGCAAGCCTGACGTGCTGTTGAGAGTAAAAACATAAACATTTGTGTTTGTTCCGTCTATGTGAATTTATTTGTAATAAGTTTGTTGCTTCTGTTATCTGTATGTGAAGATAAATAAAAAGATCAGTGTCAGTAACAAGTATGTGTATCCGCGGTGGTTCACAAATGATATTATTAAGAGTTTAAAACTTAAATATTTTAATTTAAAGAGATATACCCCCATATTCTAAGTCGTTCCTCCAAAACTTTTTACACTCGACGCAACCTCGTCGTGGGTAAAAATAGTAGTGTGCGCTAGGCCTAACGCGGAGTGGCTACGTACTCTTTGGCTCCTCCAGGTCCTTACGAAGTTATGACTTAGAATACCGATTTCGAAGAGGTTTCAATGAGGTTTCGTTAAGTCGAGGACGAGTAAGTTTTGGAGGAACGACTTAGAATATGGGTGATAAAGAAAACTAAATTTATCACGTTCACGATAAGAGATTCATGTCTTCCTCCGACAGAATTAACTTTGAAGGCGCATTGTTGTGATCTCACTTCTGACAAATGCTTGTGTGCAAGATTGGAGAAAGCTGATACTGTTAGGTACCTTGGCATAATTATAGATTACAATCTGTCATTTAAAAATCACATCACACTTTTAGTTAATAGGCTCCATAAACTAATATACGTAACTAAAAAATTACGACTTGTAGCAAACTTTGGCCTTCTTCGGAATGTCTACTTGTCGCTATGTCAGTCTGTATTAACCTATGGTATTATAGCTTGGGGGGGTGCTGCCAAATCAACTCTACTAATGGTAGAAATAGCACAGAGGTTCATCTTAAAAGTCATGACCTCTCGTCCAATTTACTATCCCACAGCTCTCGTCTTTAATGATTGTGATGTGTTATCCGTTAGACAACTCTTTGTATTGCAGGTGATCCTCAAACATCACTCCCTTTTACAATATGACAAAAGTATAACTGCAAAACGTCTAAGTTACAAAGTATGCCCATCCATAGTTACCAAATATGCATTCGCGCAAAGATTCTTTCACTTTCTCGGCCCATTTCTTTACAATAAAGTCAATAAATTAAATTAAATATATCACCTAAACCGACATGAAGTTAAAAACGCTGTAATTGTATGGATAAAATCATTGTGATATGATGAAATTTAAATATTTTTGAAAATATGTAGCTAAAATAACCTACAATTCCATAAAATAATATTTTATGTAATATAACTCTCCACACACACTCACACACACTCAGTTCACACACCATGAGAGGACATACTCCACACATAACTTTTTGGCAGACTTAAACATATAATATTATTTTACTTTTTAAGGTTGAAAGGCTTTGTTTACATCAATATTTTTGTATCAAATAAAGAGCGCTACACCTGAGATACAGCGTAAACTAGTTCAAGTGCAGATGTCAATTTCTAGATCTAAGATGTACTTAAAATAAGAAAATTGATCTATATTTTTGTAAGAAAAATGTGCAAATAAATAAATTATTATTATTAAAAAAAAGAAGAAGGTCGGGAACTCAATCTTGAACTATATAAATATTATATATAGCACATAAAAAACTTAATTGACAATGCGTATCAGCAGCACATTCAGGCTAAAGCACAGAATACTTAATAGTACGCTAAAGGTAATTTAATGAGGCTGCAGAGGCAAATGGGAGATATTTCGCATCTGTCTTCCTAGATGAGGTACCGCGTTTGAATCCCACCGAAACTTCTCGAAACAGCCACAAAACTGCTGATGCGAGACTAATTTAAGTCCCAGAGTTAACCGAAGTGGACCTGTACAGAGCTGCTGCGCCTCAAACGTTTTGTTCCATTCTTATGCACCTGGTTTTACACCTGTTTCACTGAACCATGCCAAGTACCCTGAGCCCTGGAAACTCTCTAGACTCCAGAAGCCAGTAAAACAAAGGAAAAGGAAAAGGTTCTTGATTCAAAAATATAACACAGTCATCTGTCAAGAGACCACGAACTCTGGAGAAGTTTCGAAAGATATCGGGAAACATACGATAGCTAAAAGTAACAATAAAAAAAAAATTATAGTTCGTTTTCAATCCGTAAAAAACTGTATTATTCAGTAACATGGGTGCTTAAAATACTAATTTTGTAATAAGTTCAGTGATTGTAATAATTATGTTTTAAAAAATTTGTCACCAATTTAACCCTAATGTTCTACCTAAAACTAACCTCTGACATTCCCCTTAGATTGCAAAACAAAGACGTCTAAAATCGTGACGTCGCTAACTTGTGTCGACTAGATTAGATCCTTTGTTTTATATTTAGTGTACGAATATATAAAGAACTTGAAAGCTGGGAGTTAGAGATAAAAGTATTGAATTAGTCGGACAAAGTTCACGTGACTTTGTAAGCTGTTTGCTGACTTATCGTATAAGTCGTATGTTGCTTTATTTATCTAAATAGGAAAATAGTCGAGTATATTCTTCATATTATTAAGAAGAAAGAGGTTGAGTAATATGTTTTTTATAATAATAATATGGTAAAACAGAATAACTGGTAGACAAACCGTTTCTTGGATCCTAATACTAAAACTTATCAAAATTCGTATACCGTAATTTGCTAGTCTCAGCAAGCAGTAAAATTCCATACATTTATAATGTTAATTGGTAAAATTGATTTTGGTGCAAAAACTTGAATATTTGGTAAAGGTTTGACTTTTACTTCTCAGTTATCACTTAGATGATTTTTTTTTGCATTCTTAATTCTACATGTTGTATTATACTAACTTCCATCCGCGGTTCCACGCGCGTGGTTCCCGTCCCCGTGGGAATATTGAAAAAAAAGTAGCCTATGTTACAGTTGTTTTATCTCACGAGCGCGGGTTAGCCATACTTGTAGTAATGCCACGTAATGCGTATGGACATGTGCGCTTGTGTGTGCGTTGCGATCTAACCGAACGACTCGGCTAATACTGAGCGCTTCTGAGCTTATGCACGTGTTAGAAATTATGTCCATAAGTACATGTATCAATGGATATGTAATTAAAATTCTACTGGAAATGTTAAATAGCTTCAAGTGTAGTTAGATTAAAGTATTGTTATACGAGGAATAAAGAAATAAAACCTTAGAAATCTTTTAACAATTACTGGAATTTATCAAATAAAAACGACAATTTAAAAATGTTCTTTCAATTATAATGATTATTTAAAACACAACTTAATCGAGAATAACACAGCATTAGAAAAGAATAAAACAGTGACTATTACGGGAGAATAAAACAGTAACAATTAGGGTAGAATAAAACAGTATGGAAGCACTTAGCTAGACCTCTAAATAAAAGTGAATCAAGTTCAAACAGTATTAAATTAAAATAGAATAAAACAATATTAAAGTAGAATTAGACAGCATTAACCTTCAGACGTCCGCTCGACAGCCCGGGCTGTCGGCGGATGTCCAAAGGTTAAAGTACTTAGCTTTTAGACCGCTCTGCTCGACTCACCACACAAGACTGTTCACAAAATGTGTCCTCCATGCTCAGAGGGAGCCAAAAGAGGAGGGGGATTCTCCCGCCATTTTAACAACTCATCCGTGAAAATAATAAATTTGCCAACATGTCAAATTAATTATTTTATGAAAATGACAAACTTTAAATAAACCATTTGTACTAACTATAATATAAATATTATTAACATTATTTATAACTTAATTTAACAAGATACAACACATGTTCAATATTTGTATTACAAAAATTATTAAGGAAAATAACAGGAAGTAAACGGAAACCTGACCATTTGTCAATCGTCTGGCCAAAACATCTTTTTAGTATTTTACTGTTATTAACTATCGATTTTAATATTTTGATAAACCAATATCGATAAGCTTCAATAATATAATGAATTGAATACTCAATTTACATAATAATTATTAATTTAATATCTACTAAACAGGAAATAACCAACTTAAGAATAGTCGTCTTTTTCAGATAATCAAATCACATTTTTTAACAGAATTTGGATAAATGAATTGGAAAGGAGAAGAAGAATGTTAATGAGTATGTATTCTAATATTAATTTAATGCCTTATAAGCAGTAATTGACAAATAAATTTAAATTAAAAATTGAATATTCTAACACGGCCATACTGACAAGTACTTCGTTCTCGAAGTACTTTATTTATATCAAAAGCTTATTTCGTCGTAATCAGGAAGCTTTACCTTAATTGTAAAATAGTAAAATTGACAAGAATGATTACAATTATATCATGAACAATAATTGTTATTGTAATAATGTTGTGCACATTTATTCTTTCCTTTTCCTTCGATTCAAAAATTGTGTGTTCAAAATAAATATTATTTCAAGTATGTACTTTTATAAATTTACATTTATTGAATAGACATGTTGCCGACACCAATCAAGAAATTATCTAATTACTTATGGATTTTGCTATATCATACAGACATTATCTAATTACTTATGGATTTTGCTATATCATACAGACATTATATGATCACATTCACACACTGCTGAACTACTGCTGACCTATCTGAATGACCTTTTGAACATCATGGAAAAAAAACACATTGTACAAAATACATACTTAATAAGTAAAAGTAAGCTAGTTTTATTAATTTTTAATAGCATCTTTAACAGCAGTGTTTTATTCATCCCATTCCCCAACTCAAACACGTAATTATTGTTTAACGATAACTATTTTTCGTAATAACCTATACCTCTCAGAGCAAAGCGGTTATTGTGGAGTTGTGCCAATGTTTTATAGGGGTTATAATTCTTTACTACTAAATTCGTCTAACTTCTTTATCAAATCTGTCTTTGCAACTTATGATATTCGCTAACGCCTAATCGTTAAAGCCAAATCTTTTTCTACCTTTAAAACGACATTTTGTACAGAATCTATTTAAAACAATCGTTTACCTACCTTATTCGTGTAGGTACATAATTATACTTAGTTGATGCTAAGGACAAAAAAAAATATAAATAGAGAAAAATCATTGTTCTTTTTTATATATTTATTTTTTCTGTAAATGGCTCGGCCAGTCTGACATTGTGTCTGGCTTAACGGTCAACAACGTTACCTACAGTCGTAATATTTCAAAATTTTATTAAATTACTAATTTTTACAATGATATTAAATTACTAATTAACTTTTGGGGCGTTTTTAGTTTTGAAAATTAGATAATAAGATGCTTGTTAGTGTAATAAACAAACTGAAATATCTGCAATAATCTATCACGGCCAGACTGACCTGTACTTCGCTCTAGAAGGACACAGTAATAATCATATTTTTCTCACATCATAAGTCATAGTCATAATTCGTCATAAATGGTCTCTGGCCTTGACATACCAGTCCTATCACCTGCTGCACATGAATTTCAGAAAGGCATCAGGCAGTGACCGACCAGCAGTACCTCATATCATAATACTCTCCGGCCTTGACATACCAGTCCTATCACCTGCTGCACATGAATCTCAGAAAGGCATCAGGCAGTGACCGACCAGCAGTACCTCATATCATAATACTCTCCGGCCTTGACATACCAGTCCTATCACCTGCTGCACATGAATTTCAGAAAGGCATCAGGCAGTGACCGACCAGCAGTACCTCATATCATAATACTCTCCGGCCTTGACATACCAGTCCTATCACCTGCTGCACATGAATCTCAGAAAGGCATCAGGCAGTGACCGACCAGCAGTACCTCATATCATAATACTCTCCGGCCTTGACATACTAGTCCTATCACCTGCTGCACATGAATTTCAGAAAGGCATCAGGCAGTGACCGACCAGCAGTACCTCATATCATAATAGCCTCCGGCCTTGACATACCAATCCTATCATCTGCTGCGCATGAATTTCAGAAAGGCATCAGGGCGGTGACCGACCAGCAGTACTTAAGTAAAATTTGATTATTGTAAAATTATCTTAATAAATAATTTCAATTTCTTTGTTTTTCAAATCTATAATTATGTAATAATTTCAGTTTGCTTCTTTAAACACCAATGGTACATGTGTAATGATTTAATATGTATCATTATTAGTAAAAGATAACCGGGGTTCGAAAATATAGCTGATATTTATAGTAAATATCAAAATATCCGGATCCAGAATATATTTCAACAAAACTGATATGTATATCCAATACATATCACCAGTCGGACTAAATGCTTGTAAACACTTAGTGAATTTAATCTAATACTTATTATAAAAATACTCTTGAAATGTAAACTAAATTATTTAAAAGTAAATTTAATCATAAGCCATCTTGTAATGTTAACTTTCACTAATAATGCAATATTATTGTTTATGTTCTTTATTATGCAAGGTCACTCTGATGACTCGGCCAGGCTTTCTTTATGAAGGTATATAAAGTGAAAGCATTTTGAAAAATATCAGTAATAAAAACTGGTTAAAAGATTTTCAATTGATATTATACATTAACGACACACAACAAAGGATAAAATTCACATACAAGGATATAATATCGTGTCATATGAATAACACATCAACATAACTTGTTTGTAAATGTTCAATTCTGTGTAATACTTCTCTATATCATATTTTTATTATGTGTAACTCTCTATCTCTAAATCTCTGTACTTTCCGTCTTTTTTTTTTGACTAGAATTACTTGTGCCGTGTGGTGACGGCCTAAGAATACAAGTGTCACCACTCCCTTACATGCCTGGGATGTCGTAAGAGTCGACTAAGAGGCTCGACGCATTGAACACCTGTGCGAGAGAAGGAAAGCTTGAAACAAGCCCTCTATCAACCCGTCTGGCCAGCGTGGTAGCAGTAGGCTAATAGCCTCCTATGACCGCCACAATAGGCGTGAGCTAGGAGAGGTCTATGTCTAGCAGTGGATGTCCACTAATGTATGATGTATGTAGAATAAAATCTAGAAATCCATAACTCAAGCTAAATTACTGGAAGAGCAGTGACCTGGCCAACCAAAGGAGTCCGGCAGAGAAAGAGTCTAGTGGATTTTTCTGCTATTAAATGTATCTTGGCTATCACTTTTATTGCAAACCATAAACAGTGGTTTTATTAACTTGTCAATGCACACAAAACAAAAGGCGGTCTTAAGCAAAGCATTTCAATTCCAAAATAACTTACCGCGAGCGGACGCAGTGATAAATTTTATTTGCACGTAAAAGACGCCCCGGGCTTTTTCTGATAAATTGGACTTTAATTCTGGGTCAGTTGCACGAGTTTTTGGTCTAAAATATTAAACGAGAAAATTTAATCAATCTTCTTCTGCTTCTTTTATTCAAATTGAAAGGTGACTGACTGATCTATCAACGCACAACCCAAATGGCTGAACCTAGAAACTTGAAATTTTGCACAAAGATACCTTAAACAGTGTAGGCATCCACTAAGGAAGGATTTTTGGAAATTCTATCCCTAAAGGGGTTAAACAAGGGATAAAGATAAAGTTTGTTTGAAAACGCGTCAATTTTAAAGTTAGGATCTTAATTTTTTTTATTTAGATTGATGATTTAAAATAAACATTTACCTATTTTAGCATTTTTGAAAATTTCATCCCCAAAAGGGTGAAAAGGGGGATGTAGTTATGTAAGAAAAGTCTTTTATTTTCAAAATATGTCACAATTTTTTTTATAAGGGTTATGGTTGGAATTAAAATACAAACAAACAAACACAATATATGATTTTTTATTTTTTGCATTTTTCAATGCTATTTTTACACTTCGGTATAATAAATGTTAAATAGTAAAATATTGGAAAGAATCAACTCGGCCAGAACTGAATTCTCAGGTGGGACTCGAACCCACGACCTTTAGAAATCCGATCACTAACCACTGAGCTACGGAGAGTTGTGGACCACCGTCGAAATTCTCCAAAACTTTTATATTTTGAATACGCTGTAGGCCAGGGCCCTTATTCACTATGACCACTTAGATTCCACACTTAAACCTTACCACGCATAAACCCCGTCAATATCGTGTCTTGTCCATACCGTGCCACGGTAAGGAATCTGGTCAACTCTATTCTGTAAGTCCGATGGGACTTACAGAATAGAGTTGACCAGATGACGCTCCAATACAAATTGTCTTTGGTACGTTATAAAGACACGAGTGCGTTCGAAAACTAAACTTAAAACTTTTAAGATTTTAAATTTATTACTTGCAAAATTTAATTTCACTAACAATTAACCGTGATTTTATTATTTTTATATTAATATTTAATCGTGTAAATCATAACAATGCAATTTTAGCAATAACAAAGAAAAAATATTACACAATAATTTAAACAAACACGCAGCAAAGCCAAAACGTTCGAACGTTTTTGAACGTTTTTATTTACTAAACTTTAACTTTTTTATTTCTTGTTATCGATTTTTACAACGAAAATTAATTGATCCAATTTTGTCTGTTTATTATAAGTTTCTTACAAGAAAGAAATAATATTACTTAGTATTTCAACGGAAATACATACACTTTAAAAACATTAATATTGTACCTAAGAGTATATTTTGTTTGAAGAATTTTGTTGTAGCGGTATTTTATTTGAAGCGATTTGTTATTGTAAGTACCTAATCGTTTGTTACTACCAAAAATTTTACAAGTTACTTGTCTTATATTATGTAATTTACTTACATAACCCCTAATATTTATCTTTTGCATTTGTTCCAGATTTAAAAGCGATGTAAAAATAAAACATTTTTCTTCATTGAAATCAATTTGTTTAAAAATGTGATTCACAAGTTCATTCATAAGTGTAGATCAAAAATGGTCTTCGGTAGTTGCGTGCAAAATACTTACATAAAATTTTATAATAAAATAGTTTTATAGTTACATTTGGTTTAATTCGATACAAAATTTACAAAATCTTTGTAATAGTAGATTATAATATTTAACATAGCTGACACTAAATTTCACTGAAATACCTAAAGAAAGAGATGGCGTTAAGGAGGTCTCTGATCTTACGTTATAGATTTATTTAAATAGTTTTTAGCACAAAAACAATCAATTTCTTCATAGTCACAACGATTCCTTGCAGATTCCACGTTGATTCCACGCGTTTCTCAAAGGTGGAATGTTTGACAGTTCAAACCACGCGCAAGTCACGTTCATATCACACGGTTTCATTTAAGTGTCATAGAGAATACGAATTTTGAAAATGTCGTAACGTGGCGTGGCGATATTGGCGTGGTTTTGAAGCAAGGAATCGCAAAGTGGTCATAGAGAATAAGGGCCCAGCGTTGTCACAACAATGCTAGGAACCGAGACGAGAGTAAGCCCATTGAAGGACTCCGGGAGAAGCAAGATTACACCTTGCCCGTTATAAAGTCAACATCACGACCGAGTGACGTACGCTCTCAAAGTCAAGGTGTAAACCCGTGCGTGCTGTTGACTGTACATACACATACACATTTTAGGTAATAATTATATTGTTTTATATTATTTTAAATTAGAGTTCTTAATAATATAAATTGTTATAAATACGATTGTTTAAATGCATGTCGTGACTGCCTATGCCTATAATTGATAAGACATTTAAATATGTATCTTGTTTTATTGTTATTAATTATTGTCTGTATCAGTGTAATTGTCTTTGGTTGTCCTAATAAATAAATGAATACATAATATACGATCTCATTGTAACAATCACGCCACAAGGAGTTCTTAATTTGTTGCCGTTTGTTAGTTTTGACCGCCCTTTCTTTACGAAAAATAAATGTTCTTCTCATCTCGTTAAGTTTAAAAAAAGTATTTCTAGTACGTAGTTAGGTTTTACTTTTTTACGCTGTGGGCTAACGTTGTTTGAACAATGGGAAGAACATAATTGCGTCCAAAGAATATTTTGTTCCAACGCTTGATCAATTTTATAATGAAATCCCGTTTAAGAAACTTGTAAGATAGGGTAATTTTTAACCGACTTCAAAAAATGAGGACGTTCTAAATTCGACGGATTCTTTTTTTTATGTATGTTACTCGATTACTCGAAGACGGCGGGACCGAAATGAGTAATTCTTTTTCTGTTCGAAGGGTATACTTCCCATGTGGTCCCATTGTCATCATGTCAGGATCTGATGATGGGATCCTGGAGAAATCCAGGGAACTCTTCAAATATTATAGGCACTCCAATAGCGATTTCGGTGTTTTCCATAGGCACTTATGCATGTGCTTCTGGAAAGCACCATTTGGTTAAGACAATGATCTTCACTGATGATGAAGACCACAAATGGTCATAGGAACTATGAAATACTTAGCATTCCACGGAAGCGATACGATTACTTTTATGTGGTTCATAAGCAATTTATGCTTCACTCAATGCATGTGATGAAGTGGAGCTGGTGATGAAGTATCGGGAGAACTCCTCAACAAGTAACGTCTCTGTATCGGGAAAAGTATTTTGTAAAAGGTAATGAGGAGTTGACGTAAGGTATTAGCGTAGACACGGGATCTCTTCTACCTTTTAAAATTGTGAAATTGGTTTTAGGAGTCGTTTTGGAGTCGGTGCCAGCCAAGGCAAGAAAAAAAAATAGTACCGACTCTAAAAGGTTTATTTTTTACATTTTAGTTTTTTGAGGTCGGTTTCAATTTTTTTTTCCTATATATTTTTATATAAGATTGTGAAATATAAAATACCGCAAAATTAAATCGATTTTCTGAGCGATTCATTGTACTTATCGCCAATGTTCAAATTCCGCGCGATCAGCGATCCTTTGTCTCGGCGTGACGAGGAGGGCCTGACGGACCACTTTCCTAATTGTTCGAGTGTAAGTTCAAAGTTTGGGCGAAAATTAAAATGGCCTCATTTGTCAGCCGTGACGCGGGTATCCCAGAAATCGGACCTTTTTCGACGTCGGATGTTTTCCATAAGCCTTCGTTTACAAGGGCGATTTAAAAAGTCATATAGTCTATTTTAAATCGTTAGAAATAAATAAATATTTCTTACACTCAAAGTAAGCACTGTTTTGGGATGCTTGGGTAACAGAAAACAATACATATAATTATACATATATAAGTATCTATGTGTAGAAATATATATAAACGAACAAATGCTCGTATTCATCATTCAAACATTTGCCCCTACCGGGATTCGAAACCAGGACCTCAGAGAAGGCGACACCTTGAAACCGATGTACGTACCTACCACTCTACCACGGAGGTTGTCACTCGCGTTAATAACTAAAATACGAATAACTGTGTGAAATAACTTCAAAAAAAGAAGGCGGTTATCAATTCGTAGCGTATAATTATTTTTTTATGTAAGTTTACTTTACCGATTATTCGGAGACGGCTATACCGATTGGAATTGTTCAAACGGTATTGCATCACGTTTGTTCACAAGTTGGTCATATTTTCTGAAATTTTGAAACCAGTTCAGTAATTTTGCGAGGACCTGTTTGACGCAGGGGTACTTACAGCGCCCTCTGCGCCAGAGGTCCCGAGTTCGAGCCCCGGACAAGACAAATATTTGTGTGCATGAACATGTCTATTTCTCTTGGTCTGGGTGTTTAATATCTATATTATGTATGTTTAAAAAATGAGTAGCTATAAGCATGTTTATCCGTTATCTAGTATCCATAACACAAGTTGTTCATGAAAACATAACGTGGGCTAGATAATTGGTGTGATTGCATGCAAATATTTATTTTATAATTTTCAGAAAATCTCAAAAATAGTATTGTTTTCGACATTTACCTAGATGACATAATCATATATGAAAAGTTCGTAGTTGCGATTTTTAGTGTAGGTAAGTGCAACACCTCTAACTAAAAAAATCGGCCAAGTGCAAGTCGAACTCGCACATGAAGGGTTTCGTCTCTCACCCAAGGTTGACTGGAAGAGATTGATATGTAGCAATAAGACCGCCTATTGTGTGTTTTCTCTGTATGTGTTTGTTTTTGTATCGTGTGCAATAAAGTTTCTATTATTATATTAACTACACCTACCTACCCATAAGGCCACTATAATTTTTTGCCTGCAAAAATAACTTTGTTTTATATAGTGTCTGTATGAATGACAAAGTTATATTTGCGGTTTTGGCAAATGTGCTATAGCTCTGAAACTGCATAATTTTCGTTCAAACAAATTTTCGTTAAATTTTTTTATAAAGGTCTACAGCATATATTTTGTTTAGATTTTTCACTTTCTTATTTTAAAAGTTAGAGGGGGTGACACACATTTTTTCACTTTGAAAGTGTATATCATTCAAGCTTTGAGAAAAACTGTTTTAAGTACCTCAATGTAATTGTTAAAGACCTATCTATAG
Source organism: Chrysoteuchia culmella (assembly GCA_910589605.1). Lineage (NCBI taxonomy): Eukaryota > Metazoa > Arthropoda > Insecta > Lepidoptera > Crambidae > Chrysoteuchia > Chrysoteuchia culmella. The sequence goes on along the minus strand of OU342659.1, from coordinate 709,291 downwards.
ATACCCCACACGTATAGGTTTAATGAAAAAAAAAATTTTCAGTATGGGGAGCCATGGCCCCCCTTATTTATATATTTTTTATTTTTGTGTAAAAACCGTAAAGCTGTTTACAGAATACATCTACCGACCCAGTTTCAACTGTGTAATCCTCATAGTTTTGGAATAAACTGGCTGTGACATTTTACCACTTTGGAAGTGTATATCTTTCAAACGGTTGATTTTGAGAAAAAACTGTAATAGGAACTTCAATGTAATTTTTAAAGACCTATCTATAGATATGCCTCAAGTACAATCTACAGCATACCTGATGTTAAGTATTGATAAGGCTGAAGGTGGAAGCGAGCCTCTCCCGGAATCCCCAATCACTGAGGAACTTGCTATCTTATATCTAACTGCCGGAACACAACAATGCTGAAAACATTGTTGTTATGGCGTCAGACTTAGATAAGATGGTGGTAGCTAGCCAGGCGGACTTACAACAAGTCCTACCACCAACCAAACCGAATACAATATGTACCCTCGTTGGGAATCGAACCCGGGACCCCTTGGTCTGATACCGGTGGTTGTACCACTAGACCACAGAGGCGGCATGTATGGGGAGCCCCTCCTTAATTCATATATTTTTTATTTTAGTTTAAAAACCGTAAAGCGGTTTACAGAATACATCTACCTACCAAGTTTCAACTGTGTAATCCTCATAGTTTTGGAATAAAGTGGCTGTGACATACATCGATTTGGGCGAATCTATAAGGGTTTCGTTTTTTGCCTTTAGGCTACGAAACCCTAAAAATGGCGAAATAAAGGGCAAGAAAAATAAAAGTATATAAGTGCAATGTAGAATGCCTCAGCTGGCACCGACTCAAAAGGTATATTATTTACTTTTTGAAATCGGTTTTTTGTATGCGAACTCCGGACGAACTTTAACGCGCGTCAAAGCGTCCAAAAAGTTCTCGTGCGAACGTTGTCCTATTTCTTCCGTTGAAATATTCCTAATAACTTATTTTTGAGTAACCTTTATAAGCTTCTATTTTGTTTTGGGCTGTGCGACGCTTGTCAAAACTTTAAAACATTAAAACACAAAACTTTTTGTAATAAAATCAATTTTTCCTCAAAAACGACGTGAAAGTTTGTGTAATTGGTTCCGATTCATTAATCAGTTTACTAAAGTCTAAAATAGGTTATTCAAATGTTAAATTTCAATAAAACAACTTTTACGGATTTCAGTGCACTGACTGTTTTTAGCCGGCGCTGAAACGTCGGGAAACCAAAAAAACCCTAAAAAACACCTAAAATATACAAATACCATTTATATATAGTATATAATATGTACTAATATTATGCATTTGTATCTAGTTATACTCTGTTTATACGTGCAAGGTCGCTATTACGGAAATAAGGAAAATACGGAAACTCAAACGTCGCACGAAAATCAGTAGCAATCTCGCGACGAGTGAATCAAAAATAGAGATCCAAAAAAAAAAATCAAAATCAATATAATTTATTCAGTCTAGGCTGTTACAAGCACTTATGAACGTCAAAGAAGCTACGCCATCGGTTCACAAATCCTACGGCGGGAGACCTTGTAACGAGAAGAACCGGCAAGAAACTCGTCAAGGGCTATTTTTTCTCCCCGTTTTATTTCAAACAGAGTCGTCAAATTGAAAAGTGAGCTTAGCTGCTGAAATATAACAAAGCTGATTGATAACATTATTGTTATGGCGACAGACTTACATAAAGACGAGCAATGTAGAATGTCCTAGCTGGCACCGACTCTAAAAGTCTTATTTTTTACTTTTTGAAGTCCGTTTTTATTGTTACTACATTAAAAAAAAAAAAAAAAAAAACATATCCATGCATTAACCAAACACTCAAAATCTCGACAACCGTTTGTTACCAAGTATTCCTTATCGCGCCATTTGTGCCCGTTCCCCGGGGAACTCAGTGGACGATAATTCAATTATAAAGTTGCGCAGTTGTCATCAGTCGAATGCAGTTGATAGTGCAGTCCAACTTTGATCAAAGCAGTCGGAACTCAATATTACATTTTAGTCTTTGATATCAATAGTTACTTATTAGATTTCGTCGGTAATGTTAGTTGGATTACAAGTATTATAAAAGTGACAGTGTAAACTAATCAATCCTGTCCTTTTAACTGGTTTAAAAAAGGTGGTTCTATAAGCATATCTTAAGTTTCTTCGCGCACTCATAATTGAAATAAAACAACTTTTGCGGAATATTTAGTGCGATTTATTTACCCGAAATAATTATATATTTGGTACTATAATTTTTCGGTTTATTTGAGGTTTTTTGATTTCCCGACGTTTCGGCTCCTTTTCAGTTGCCGTGGTCAACCAAAATTATAGTACCAAGTATATATTTCGGGTAAATAAATCGCACTAAATATTCCGCAAAAGTTGTTTTATTTCAAGGAGGTTCTATGTTTTCCTTATGTTTCTTTTTTTTTGTGTAGGTATGTCCACTGATTAGTTAAAGACGGCTGTACCGATTGAAATGATTCAAACGTCAGGTTTGAAATCGGTTCAGTGACATTGGGATTATTTTGAAGGATACTGTCGTTTTCGTAATTGTTTCACATATGACTTTTTTGTTCATCGAGTGATTTTTTGTGTAAATACGGGATATATTCTAACTTAAAAAATTGTGGAATATAATATTATCTATTAATTTACTTTTGACTTCAAAAAGGTGGAAAGGAAGAGGAAGGTGGCACCGCCCAGACCGGACACAACCACCTGCTTCGTCCGGTCATCTCGACAACTTGCACTACAGTCCGAAATCTGATGATATCCATTGAGGTTTGTTCCTCGTTCGCCCCACATTCCAAAGTTGTCCTGATTCGCCCCATATCAATGTAAACTAAAAAGTACTGTCAACAAATAAATCAAGGATAAAGAAAATTATTAGTTTTTAAAATACTGTTTTCAATCTACAAACAAAATTAGTCACGTATAATTATACAGGTTAAAAATAATTAACCAAAAGTACCAGGGCAGCATAAAACAAAGCCAAAGAAAAAAATATAATTCAGAACTTCTAAAATAACTTCTTGGTTAGCTATGCGACCCTTTTTGTTTTTCTTTTTTATAGTGAAGGGAATGCTTTTACGCATACACTGAGGTTATGGGTACGGGTTCGATTCCCGTCTGACAATTCACTTGTGGCTGAGTTATTTTTTTCCAATATTTTTCTATTTAAAATTTACAAAAACTCGGCTTTAGAAGCATAGAAAGCCTATTATATTATAGTAATAAGCAGTATAATATGATGACAAGTTATTCTCAGATTGTGGCCGTGGTTGTTAGATTTAAAGGTAAAATACAATGTGTAGCGACATCGGTATTTTTTTAAATTCCTTTCATTATAAAAATAAATATTTACAAATAATAAATATTAAAAAATAAGTCACAGAATCATAATACGCAAGTTGTCACTTTAGAGGTTAGGTCTAGGGAATCAACGTTCCCCCTGCTCAGATGCTTACTATAGTGAAGATTGCCCCTCCGGCTTCGTTAGTAGGACAAAACATTACGGCCCCTCTTGATAGAATTCACAAGTTACAACAATATGTGAAAACTAAAGAAGCTAGTTAACACATTCTTCCATAATGATAGATAGATAGACAGATAAATCATTTATTTGCATCAGCATGCACACATAACAATACACAAACGAAATTTAAATTGACACAAACGAAATTAAAATAGATTAAAAAAAACAGACATTTTACACAAACATTACAAATTAACTTTAAATTACACATGACACACAAAAATTCGAAAGATGTGTGCCGCAGCGATGCAAATGGGTGAAAACTCAGCAATACCTTTACTCCGAAAGTAAAGCGCTGATTTTCAGTTCCCACCCTGGAACGTAAGAGCGCGCAATAATATTAATGTTTTTGTAGCTCTATATGAAATGAATTATTAAATTGAAAATAAATATAAAGAATAATTATTGGTGATCATTGAATTACAATAAATATTAATTAACAATAAAATAATTTATATGTTAAGCAAAATATACACGTAGAAAAAATATGTAATAAAAAATTAAAAATAATATTATTAAATGAAATTTAAAGATAAAATCCATTATGAATGAAATTTAAAGATAAATCCGCTATTTTGGTACCTTTAATTGTATGTTATCTTAGGCAACTATTTGCTGGGATTATTAGACTTTTGTAACTCCAGTATAAATGTTTTAAGATGTACTTTGAAACTGAATCTGGACTTATATAATCGACTCTCACAGGTGACGAGACACCTTCCAAAATACCACTCCGCCCGCGAAGCAGAAAATTCAATATGCTCGGCGTTAAAGGACAGTTCAGGGAAGCCCGGGAGTCGCCTCCAGCTGTTTTATTATCCTGCTACTACCCCACTGTGAAAATTATATCAGAGGATCACCACTCCCCACGCATTTCATTGAGCGGTGACCCCATCCATCTATTAAATTAACCAAAAAGTTTTATAAACATTCAAATCATCAAGTTTAGGATTTCATCGGTCGCCCATATTGTAGTATCATCCAAATTTCTCATCACATTCCATTAAGTAAGTCCATTTTTGATATCCTTGGGCAGGCATTCATGAACCCTCAGTTTATTTAATATTACTAAAACTGTTATTATTAATATCCTAACAGTGTAACTGTTTTACTATGTCTTATGTGTTCCTTTCAGCTTTGGTTTAAATCGAGGCATTAGCTAATAAAAATCTATTTATTTGACACTGAATAGTATTTCGTCTCTTTAACCCGTTGTTTGTCATAGTAGAGAAAGGTTAGTGATAGCGTAAGTCAATTTTTTTATTTAAAATATAAGAAACACTATTACAAAATACATCCGGTTTCGAGACGTACCCTATGCTTAGTTCTTAAGCTGTGATAATAATTACTTGGTATTCATCCATTCGGTCATTTAAATTGTCTTTGACCTTCTGTGGAAGTTAGTTGACAACAGTAGTAGTGCTACCAAATACAAAAGTAATCGTATCGAGTGTGTTAACGAGTAGTAACAAATACATGCTCGATACTTATTCGATAATTGTTGGTGCTAGAGGTACTGATGTTAAAAAGCATGAGTTCGTTTATGATTTTTAAGTTATTGCATTTTCAATGTTATTTTATATTATTATGATAACTTGTTATTATGTTAATTTGCCGTGTGGTGACGGCCTAAGAATACACGTGTCACCACTCCCTTACATGCCCGGGATGCTTGGACGAATTAACCACTGGACACGAAACCCGAGAAGAATGTATGAAATCACGATCAACCAATTCTTGCGGGGGTGAGGGGCTATTACTAATGTCAAATAATGACAGTAGTGCTTGAAGTAATCGATAATTTTTTTATCGATAAGTAAGGAGTGAATGAATGAACCTATTGAGTTTAATAAATCATGTGTGTTTTAAAGAAATTAGTAAGTTAATTGTTTATTTCGTGGAAAAATAAAAAGCACGATAAGTAAAGAGTGAATGAATGAATCTATTGAGTTTAATAAATTATGTGTGTTTTAAAGAATTAGTAAGTAAATTGTTTATTTCGTAGAAAAACAAAAAGCACCTAATAATTTGAAAATCTCATTTAAAAAAATCCCTCAAATTCATAAAAAACTATAAAATATGGTTTCCAAAGCGTTTACTTGCGTTTGGGTTTTTTTTTGTGATAAATGGGTAGATACATGCAACCTGATACTAAGTACTGATAAGGCTTAAGATGGAAGCACGACTCTCCCGGAATCTCGGAACTGGCTATCTTACCTCTTACTGTCGGAACGGACTCAGATAAGATGGTAGTCGCTAGCCAGGTGCGGTTTACAAATTACTTACTAACACTTTTTAAGTGAGTAAAAAACATTAATATTTGGTTTATTAATAATATAATTCATTATTTACATTAACTTCTTCTGCAATCACTCGAGCTTTTTATATAAAACAAAATATGGGTAATCTCGAGCTGTGATATCTCGTAAGCCAACAATCAAAGTATACTAAAACTTACTGCAAATAACCATCGACATTATAGGATTGTCAAAGATCGTTGAGACTAAAACATTTTAATTTCAACTCTAGTATCCATTTAAGAAAATGTTTTCAACATTTAAGAAATATGCATATTTTTAAGAAAAAATATAAACTTGTTTCCACTTTATTAAAGATCTCAAAATTTACGCCGCCGTACAAAATTAGCACAACCTAAACCTAAATTAGAAATAGTAGACTAGCGTTTGGATAGAGTATGGTCTAGCATACGCTATGACAGTTTTAAACAACAAACTCCCAGAAGTTATCAACAAAACATAGCATACTAGCGACCGCCCGCGGCTTCGCCCGCTTGGTTTTCGGTTTGTCACAGAAATCCTCAAATGTGAATAATTTCTCACTGACGCTTCGCTCCTATTGAATTTATAGAAAATAGCTTCAGCCCGCGACGCGACCTCGTCCGCGGAAAATTTCTTGTTTTAACATAAGATTACACTCGACTCGATTGATATTACCGTATTTAATTTTATTAGTAAAATTTTTTTACGACGACGTTGGCTAATTTCGAGAGGCTCATCAATCCACGGAAAGTCTTAACACCGCGATTCAGAAAAATGACGTAATTGCAGAACGCCATCTATGGGCAAATAGGTAAAACGTCTGCACAATGAAAATTATGCTAGTTATGTTAGTAATTTTATATTATCTCCGAAACTGTATGACCAATTGATATACTATAAATGGCAAATCTTATCTGTATGATGTTTTTGTGATACTGAAATAATTTATTGTCATAAGAATTAATATTTTGTTGCTCAAATAATCAACCAAACGTAAGTATGCCGAAAATAAATTTTTTTAATGCAATAAAAGAAGTATAAAAGATAAAATATAAAAGATAGAGATATGGTATCGCGGACTTTTTTGTAGAAATAATTAAGACGAACCAGGTAGCCATACATTGTTTTTAATTTTAAGCAAGTGTTTAGGCAGCGCTCGCAAATAATTCTGTTTTATGAGGTATTTTTTTCCGACTTGCTAGACAAAAGTTGTGATAGCTCGGTTAATATACATGTTATAGAAACAATTTATAGCCTATAGCACTCAGGAATAATGTAGCTTTCTGCCAGTTAAAAAAATTTTAGAATTGGATTATGAGTTCCAGAGATTACCCCCTACATACAAATTTACAAACTTACAAATTTTACCTCTTTATAATATTAGTATAGATAAATTACCTACATTTAAGAAAAAGCCAAGGCAACTACTAGCTGAAATACTAATTGCAAGATATTTCAACCAATAGTTTATTGTAGTTTTAAGATTATTTTACTTGAATATAATAAAACGATATTAAAATAAAAATAATTAAAGATTTTAATCTTTAATTATTTTAATTATAAATTTAAATAGTATAATATAGCTTACGTACATACATTATATAATATAAATATAATTAATTTTATTCTTGCTGTGACCTCACAAGGTCTATGTTAGAAACAAATAATAATTGCAACCACCAGTTATGATAAATTTTAACAAGAAAATATTGGTACAAATGAACTCGGCCACAAGTGAATTTTCAGATGGACTTGAACCCACGACCTTTGGGAATCCGGCCCACTGCTCTAACCAATGAGCTACCGCTACTTGCGGACCACTGTCGAAATTCTCCGATACTTTTATATTTTTAATACGCTGTAAGAATATCCTTCCTTGCATTCAAAAGAGAAAAAAAAACAAATGTTTAACGATCAATTATGATGCAACAGCTAATAATTTATGATTTTTGAATTTTTGCGTTGTCAATGCTATTTTTATACTTATGATAAATTTTAAATGTTAATGTACAACACACTATGATAATGTACAACATAAGTCTAATACTAAAAAACAATACCGTGACTGATTGATAGGCAACGCACAGCCCAAACGGCTAAACCAATTAAACTGAAATTTTGCATACAGGTTCTTTTAACGATATTGGCGAGCACTAAGGAAGGATTTTTGATATTACCACGGGAACGGGAACCATGCGGGTGAAATAAACAATTTTTTTTTTAAGTTTGAAGCTATATTTAAAATATAACGAGCTCAAAGTTCGTAGGGTTGCGTCGTTTAATTAAGAGTTCCTTTAGTTATCTTCTGGCTCCATCATCAGGCCTTAGATGTTATCTAAGACCTGAGTCCTCGTCCATGTTATCTCCCTGCGTACCGCTTCCACCCAATTTCTTCTTGTTAGGGGTTCAACTGTAAATCTGAAATTAATTTGAATAGTTCCTACATTAAAATTGGATTCGTTCGTTCATTTACATACATCGATATGATTATCGATATGTTCAAGCCCTATACGACACAAAAATGACAATTGATTGAATGAATGATACATATAACCCAACCAAATTACTTATGCAATATCTTTGAATAATTTACATGTACAATGATTACTTTTTGAAATGACGTATTACATTTTGTTTACGTACCAAATTTTATTTATTTTACGAAAAATTGCTACTCTAATAGATTGAAATTGTACTTACGCGTGAAAAGAAAAAAAAATTTGATTGTCCGGTATGATTTTTGCAAATTAACACAGCGCATTTACCCATTTTTGAGATAATGTTCCACTTCGAGATCTCGCGTCATACTGACAACGCCATATTGCTTACTGTGTCTAAAAGGCAGGGTAAGTGACAGAGGGGTAAAGGCGAACGCGGTCCTCGTTACGCGTCCAGTGGTTAATTCGTCCAAGCCGGGATGTCGTAAGAGTCGACTAAGAGCCTCGACGCATTGAACACCTGTGCGAGAGAAGGAAAACTGAAAGAAACCCTCTACCAATCCGTCTGGCCAGCGTGGTAGCAGTAGGCTAATAGCCTCTTACGAACGCCACAAAAGGCGTGAGCTAGGAGAGGCTTATGTCCAGCAGTGGATGTCCACAGTCTGATGATGGATTATTATATAAATAAAACAACTTTTACGGATATCCGAATTTAAAAAAATACGTACAATTACAGCTTAGTTCGTGAAATATAGCGCGTTTAATATCCCTAAAAGTTGTTTTTTTTCAATGAACAGTGCGCGCCAAAACATAAGATATACGGATGGATTAAATGATAACTACGTTAACTACTAAGCTACCGGAGCTTAGAGGAGTGGGCTGGATACCCAAAGGCCGCAGGTTCGAGTCCCGCCTGAGAATAACTTGTGAGCTATAATGTAATTAAACACGAAAGTTTCAAACAACTAACTTGCTCATTAAAATTTTACTCTTGGATAGTCGTCCTACACTGAATCAGGGAAGCCGGACGCCGGACAACGGACAGCCGGACGGAACTACTGAATCCATTATTCAGTTAAATTTTCATGCAACTTTCCATTTACTGATGGACGGGAGTTGGGAATTTAATTATTGTTCACAGAAACAATAGTTTTGGTGGATGCAGATTTAGATTCATTTCGGATTCTTTATGTTATTTATTTATGTTTCTTTAAGTTTGCATTTTCCATGCTCTCTTATTTACCAGAAAAATACTATAAAAATCGACTATGCCCACAAGTGATTCTAAGGCGGGACTCAAACCAGCAACTGTTGGGTAAACGCTGGCCTATAGCTTAGAAAATAAATATTAAATAAAATAAATATTTCCATACAATCACACCAATTATCTAGCCCACGTTAAGTATCATGAAGAACTTGTGTTATGGATACTAGATAACGGATAAACATACTTATATACTTTTTTTTTGTAAATACATACATAATATACATATTAAACATCCAGACCAAGACAACAAGACATGTTCATGCACACAAATATTTGTCTTGTCCGGGGATCGAACCCGGGACCTCTGGCGCAGAAGGTGGGGTTAGTACCCCTGCGCCAAACAGGTCGTCAAAAGAAATAAGTAAACAAGTACTAGAAACGACGATTGTTGAGCTCGGTAGCTCAATTGGAAGAGCGGTGGACACAAAGACATACTTATATCGCGATAGACGAAAAGAGCGCTTCAAACTGTATGAGAACTTTGCGTATCGAATTTTTCGTACCTACGATGACTTCACGAGCGAGATTTCGGTTTATATGCGGTTCTTTGGTTTCCCGTAGTTTGACACCTTTTCAGTTGCCGAGGTCACAAGTTGACTGAAACATCGAGAAACCAAAAAAACCGCAAATAAACGTTGTTACAGCGAACTTTTTCGCAATTGTGATTGGTCGCGAGTATGATAATTAATCAGCCTACCGGTCCACCCACAGACTTACATAAATATATTTTTTTGTGAACAATGGGAAGAGTCTTAGCCTTCATCATACCTGATGTTATGATTGTATTGATAAGGTTGAAGATGGAAGCGAGCCACTCCCGGAATCCTCAGCCGCTGAGGAACTGGCTATCTTATCTCTAACTGCCGGAACACAATAATGATGAAAATGTTTTGTAAACTGTAATGGCGTCAGACTTAGATAAGATGGTGGTAGCTAGCCAGGCGGACTTACAACAAATCCTACCACCAACCAAACCGAATACAATATGTACTCCCGCTGGGAATCGAACCCGGGACCCCTGGGTCTGATACCGGTGGTTGTACCACTAGACCACAGAGGCGGTTAAAAGATAGAAAAAAACGGCAGTGCCAAAAGCACTCGCTGTGGATAACACAATTCCCTTCACCCAAACAATTTAAGAAACACTCCACAATTGAATACAAATCCTTTTTTAGCCAGTCTCCTAAAATAAACGTAATGACGAGTGGAGTAAACGTACAGTCAAGGGCACGTCTAGCTTTACATTAATTTATTAATAATAAATAATAAATAATCATTTTATTTCGGACCTTGATCCATATCACAATAACATACAAACAATTTCAATTACACTATCTAATACATTAAAACTAACATTCATCTATACTGTAAATCATAAATAAACAACACAAACAATAAAATTTAAAGGTCATTATTAAATTACAAATTCATTATTAATTTAAACTCTAAAATATTATTTTTATTATGTTACATTCACATAAGTAAATAATAAATAATAAAAAAAAACAAAAATATTAAAAATCGAATTATAAGTATAATTAATTAATTTATTAAATAAAATAATATTTATTAATTAAATATAAATTATTAATTATATTGTTAATGAGATTACCCACATTTCGCTCGTAATAGTGTCAGTTTTCATCTTTTTATGAACAACGAGAAGATACTTAGCCTTCATCATACCTGAAGGCTGAAAATGGAAGCGGAATCTACCGAAATCCTCAACCACTGAAGAACTGGCTGCCTTACCTCTAACTGCCGGAACACAGCAATAATGAAACCATTGTCGATATGGCGTCAGACTTAGATAAGATGGTGGTAGTTAGACAGGCGGACTTACAACAAGTCCTACCACCAACCAAACCGAATATCCCGGGACCTTTGGGCACAGTTTAAACATAATCGATCTTTAATCTTTAATTAAATATGTTTAAAGATTGTAGATTTGTGTTTGGCAACGACATGTTCCTTTGTAAATGTTGTTAAAGCTGATAAGTTTCTTGCGGCCGTTCTTCTTATCAGTTAAAAGATGTCCTGAATGGCTGGTAGGAAAAAAAAATTGGACGATTCGAAAGCACTTATCTATAAGTCTATTTGAATAAAAATCTTTGACTTTGACTTTGACTTTGACTTTGACTTTGACACACACGCGCGCCAAAATAATGGACTGTAAAGGGTAAAAAATAGTTGTGCGGCTTATTCAAATTTTGTGGACTGTATGGCGGACAACAAATTATGATTAAAGAACGCGAGGTCAACAAATATACGAGGATTGCCATGGCCGAGACACTATGGGAAGAAGGACACGGCGAGTGGTTTTTGGCGGGTAGGCCCATCGGCGGGAGAGTCCCACATAACCTATTGTTTGCTCTCCCAGGCGACATAGGTATGCGCAACACACTTTACACGCGCTAACAAAAAATTAAAAAATAGGACGGGCACGATACCTTAACCGCCTCGTGGTGCTGCTTAGAGTTGCGTGGAGTTGGCTGTTGCAGTTTCTTGAGGTATTCGGCGGGATGACACTTCACATCGTCTTTAAAGGGTTCGGGAGTTATAAGCCACGGCCATTAAAAAACACAAAGCCCTTCTTTTCTTCCGACGGCAGTGTTGTCCACAGTGTTGCGTTGACAGCTACCACCGCTAGGGTGCCCCTCGATGTCACTGGATTTCACGGGTAAAATAGTTGCAAGCGCGTGTAGATGCGAATATCTGTGTGAGTGCATCTTTTCGGCCGTTTGTGCGCAGAGTACAAGCTGTTTGGAATGTGCTCTGGGTTTGATACTGATGGCGGTCACCACTAGATTACCGAGGTGGTTAAATTGTGTAAATCCTGAATGCTGTTGACTGTACCACACACTCAAACGATTCAGTCAAAAAGTCTCCCAAACGGTGTGGGGAAGACGACGATAAAAGAAGGGACATTTAAAAATATGTATTTGCTTACTGAGTAAATAAATTGGACCAATCCGATGCGGGCCGGGATGGAATAACAAAGTCGGTGCAAATAGCTTACGTAAATACCAGGATTCGTAGGGAAGAGCGGAGTTTGTCGATGATTTTCTATTTTCTTTATCTAGAACAGGGTAACTTTTTTCTCTTAAGCTATTATAATGTCACCGCTGGAGCACTGGTCTTCGGGATGGATAAGTACAATGAGCCATGAACCACCACGAGGGCCTAATGTGGATTGGTGGGTATTAACGACTGCAAATTCAGTCAGGACCAACGGCTTAACGTGGAAATATTCCTTATTTATACCATAAAATAACATTGTAAAATGCAAACATTAAAATTTCTAAGCACGTTAAGCATATTTTGTAATACATTTGGCAGGATTTCTAAGGGCGCGGGTTCGAGTCCCGTCTATCACCATGGTGGAACTGCGGGTGGCCGCTATAGTGTTATCTAGATGCCGGGACAAGAAAAATGCAATAAACGATATGGTTATGGCAACAGACAGACTTAGATCAGATGGTGGTAGCTAGCCAGGTCAAGTTATTTTTAGAATGGAAACCTGGGTAGAAGATAACCATGTCCATTCTTTCACATTATATTCAGAGTAGTATGACCTATATACATTTAACAAAAACAAGCAGAAAAAAATACAACGGGTTGCACTCCGGGAGTGCCGGCAGAAGTGAAAACCGCTTAAACGAAACAGCAGGAGCATGCCTACATTTTCGCCGCGTGATAGATAGAGAGAGGGTATTACTTCCTCTCCTTCGCCGCGCCGGCGGTCTACTCTCCCTCCGTCTTACGAATTTTCGATCAGGGTCACGTGTCCTGACGCGACTTTAAAAATTTTTACCCATTCCAAAAATTTAAAACTCTAATGTGCACAAAGCCGCAAAAGAAGTTTTCACTATTTGATAGAATCAGGCGTTACTTGGCGGAAATCCATATCTTAGTGTTAGTATTCATATCCATATCCGAGTGAACTCACTCGGTGCTGAGATTGGCACGGTCTAACAACTCCTGAGGATGCTCCGTGTGTGGGCGAAACACGTGTAGAGTAGTCGGTGAAGGTGCAAGGTGTGTCACTGGGCTGCATCTGCATTTTTTCTTGCGGAATTACGCGACATATTTTTCGTTTTCTACTAAGAAGTTTTCACTTCAATTAAATGCATTCGTAACTAAATGTTAAGAAATGCGCTAATCTTAAAGGGATAAAGTGCACGACGACATTGCAGTGCGCACCCCATTGAACTATTATGGAAACGCGGCGAGACGTGAGAAGAAATCGCTATGGATGCCTGGCTGGTTTAAAAGGCATTTTGCACGTTAAATTTAACAATTGGTTTAGAATGTAACCGCTTTCAGTATTGAGTCCGCCTTTTGTAAATTTTTGTTTAATAAAGTTTAAATAAAACAACTTTTACGGGCTTTTGATTTTCCCTTTCGGCATCTTTTCAACTGTCGTGGTCACGGGATGACTGACCACGGCAGCTGAAAAGGTACCGACATCCGTAAAATAATAATAATTGCATACAATCACACCAGTTATCTAGCTCATGTTAAGTTTCATGAAGAACTTGTGTTATGGATACTAGATAATGGATAAACATACTTATATACTTTTTTGTAAATACATACATATTATACATATTAATCACAAACACAAATATTTGTCTTGCCCGGGGATCGAACCCGGGACCTCTGGCGCAGAAGCCGGGTATAGTACCGCTGCGCCAAACGGTCTTCGTTGTTTTATTTCAATGAACAGTCAATACATAAAGTTTAAATAAATAAATAAATAATCACAGTCCATACTCTTCTCTTCCATTCAGTTATAACAGAGCAATCGTGCGGGGTTCGCAGGACGAGAGGGGCTGCTAGCGAGAAATGACAATGTCCAGACAAAAACTAAGAATTCTTGTCAGAAGCAGCCTATCGCGAGGTTTCAAAGGCGTGAACCCACTGTAATGTCGGGGCTACACGCTCCTGTCTTCCTCCTTCTCTCTTACCTGAAAGGATGCCTGCACAAACCGGTTGCGCAGGCAATATGGAGCTTGTAGCTGGGACAATCCCGCTACGTCTTACCTGCGCAAACCGGTTTGTGCAGGCATGCTCTCAGGTGCGACGGTGCGTGTAGCCGGGACATTAGCTCCTTTCCTTACGCTTTATCTAACTGAAGTAACGCGTGACTTATAAATCTAGACTAATATTATAAACAGGAAAATATTGCAAGTCTGTTCGTAGGAAGTAATTTCTGGAACACATTAACGAACCGATTATGAGAATACTTACACTAGTAGTAAGCTACATAATAATTATTCCTGTGATATAGACTATTTTTGATTGTCATCGGACCTTTCAACATAGACACAGAATTTTTTCCGGTATCCCCTTGGGTATATAACTAACAAAGGAACTTCTTTTATCAGCTGTGAGCTTCTGATGAATTCTAGTTAGCTGTTCAATCAACGGAAACTATGAAGCGCTCATGGCCGCGCTTGACAGACTGATCGTATTCGATCACGTTTGTTAAGCAAAGTTCGGCCCGGTCAGGTGTCGGATGGGTGACCGTAAAGTGGCATTATAACTGAGCGCTTCCGTACTACAGAGGGGACGTTAAAACGTCGGTCCCGGCTGTTGTCATTTGATTACAGTCGTTAAGCCAAGTCAGAAGCCTCATAGGCCGCTTGATAAACTTTGACACCAGAGGTGGCCACTAATCCTCACTCGATAAGAAGAAGAAGAAGAACGGCAACTATGGTTAATTAAAATGTCAAATTTATGCAAACAAATCTGAACTAAATGGCATATGTCTTAAAGTTCGACTGGAGTCTTCGTACCGAAAAAATGTAAAGGAAAATGTGGTTCCGTTTATGTCCGGTAGGAACACTGCTCAACATCTTTGCCATACATTTTTTCACAATACGTCTTCGATACGTTCTAGATAATTTTTCGTGCTAGGAGTACTGATATGTCAGATACATTGCTGCTGTTGACCATACATTGTACTTATAAAAAGATCCACATGTTTTTTCCGAAATTCTCAAGGATAATAAAACGCTCTAGGCCGCTAAAATGTAAATAAGAGCTAGCCTTTAAAATACATCTGGTATTTACGAATTCAAGTATTACTTACATTTTATTCTATTTTTCATCGAACCTTAAAATATCGATAAATTTAAACAACCTCTCATCTCAAAAGCGTCCTTACAATCCTCGTCGGTTGTAAATAAAGCCTATCCTGGCGCTCCCGAAATCCCGGGGCTGCGGTGGGACAGGCGTAAACAATCTGGAGCGATATCGATAAATAAAAATGATAAACTTATCGATTGCAGATCGCTGCAATGTCAACGTTATAATCGCTGTTTGAGGATGATTTGGTTTCTTTTTTACTCTTGTATTCAAGATGAAAATTAGAGAATAATATGCTTCTTAATATCATAAATAGCAATCTCGCTATTAAACGAGATCAGACGGGACGAGAGATGGGGGACCAGACGCAGGTTAGCGTATCACCCGTACGTCGTTGACATTCCAGCGATCCGTACCAAGCGCTTTGCTGACACATTTCTTATGCGAACCGCTAAAGAATGGAATGCGCTGCCTGCTCATGTGTTCCCTGATTCCTACAACCTTGGCCTCTTCAAGGCGAGAGTGAATAGGCATTTCCTGGGCAAGCATGCAACACCTTAGACAACATACCTGCCCAGTTATTACAAAAAATAAATTAAAAAAGAACTATAGTTCCCGCCACGTTTAAGTACACTATATTTATAGACAAATATGTGTGTGCATGAACATGTCTATTTGTCTTGGTCTGGGTGTTTAATAAATTACATACGTTGAACATATGAAGACCGCTGACGCCGCCCGTGCAAGTAGGCTATACCTAAATGTTGCAACATGAAGGAAATGCTGATGCTACGGAACGTGGCCGCTGTCGCCGCGTGCCATCATCGAGGCCATCCGCCGGCACGTCACCGCCCTCACTTTTGCATCTAACATCGATCGGGTCACTTAGTTTAATTAGCAGTAATTTTTGATTGTAATTTTTATTCTAATTAAATTTATATTAAAATAATTTCGATTTTTTTTAAGACCTGCGGCTGCGACCTTCGTAATTAATATGTATACTAAGTATGTATTTACAAAAACAAAAAAAGTATATAAGTATATTTATCCGTTATCTAGTATCTATAACACAAGTTCTTCATGAAACTTAACGTGGGCTAGATAACTGGTGTGATTGTATGCAAATATTTATTTATTTATTTATTCTTTATTTTTATTTATTTTCACCGTTTGAATATTGTTTGGGTTTTTTAGGGTTTTTTGGTTTTCCGACGTTCCGGCACCTTTTCAGCTGTCGTGGTCATGAGTTGACAACCCCTGACCACGGTTTTTTATTTCTCGTCACTTCAATAGGGCGCGATAAACTTTCGAATAGGTATCGAGAAAGTATTCAAATCGTCATTACACAAGATTTGTAGGAAAATTTAGTTCCGTTACAACATTTTATGACGATACTTTTTACAAACAAACCGATTTCCGATGAAAGACATCTATTTCCGTTGCATTAAGTTTAGTACCAAGTTGGGAAGTTCGAAGCCTCCTGCGGTGTGCATTAGCACTGCACTTCCGCCGCAACTTGCCATCAAACGACGCACTAGTACATTTGACGACATTACTAATTGGTTGGTTAATAAGTTATGTAGATACCTACTTACATGCATTACACTACAGACCAAGAATGACACACTAAAGAAAATTAAATAATGTCTAACTAGACTAATATTTTTTTTCAGTGGTAGTTACTTAAAAATCTTACGAAATAGAGTTCTTTTTTCAGTTTGAATAACGTTTGAATGTTTTAAAATAACACTGTTTATTACACTTTTGTATAGCAAAGATATCTTAATTAACATATTTATCAAAAGTTATAGCGCTAGTAATAAACGTAAGAAATACATTATCTTTACTAAGAACGCTGTGTTTATTGATTTAGTATCCATTACACTGCTTATGTTTAATTTATTATCTAATAAGAATTTAAATACGAGTTGCTATTCAAAGGTTTACTTCTGAGAAGCTAGTTCAAGGCAAACATTCATTGAATAAATCTTTTTAACCCTAAAACCATATCTTTCGATTCTATCTTTTAGTACAGTACCCAAGGGTACCGGAGTATTCTGGTGAATAAAACGTCGAAATAACTATTTATTTGAAATAAAACAACTTTTACGGAAATCAAACGCGCTATATTTCACGAACTAAGCTGTATATGTCGGTATTTTTTGGTTTTTAGGGGCTTTTTTTATTTTCCCGACGTCTCGGCTGCCGTGGTCACGGGATGACTATAACTATTTATTTATTTGGTTCTCCAATAGTGAGTACTTACAATTACACAACAATAGTAAAACATTTGTTTTAAGTAACAAAATGAAAACATAACATGCACAAAAATACAGCGTTTAAACAACTTATTTCCATAATAATACATAGAACACCTAACACTAACTATGAAAATGAAATTAATTACACTGTACATAACATTATAGACTGGCTTAAACGAAATAACTTAAACTTAAACTAAATAACGAAAAGACTAAACTTATCCAATTTTTAACCGACTTTTTTTTTTTTTTTCTTTTTTATGTATCTTACTCGATTACTCGAAGACGGCTGGACCGATTTGAGTAATTATTTTTTTGTTCGAAAGGGTATACTTCACATGTGGTCCCATTGTCATCATGTCAGGACCTGATGACGGGATCCTGTAGAAATCCAGGGAACTCTTCAAATATTATAGGCACTGCTATAGCGATTTCGGTGTTTTCTATAGTAACTTATGCATGTGCTTCCGGAATGCACCATTTGGTAAAGTGGAACTGATGATGAATACCACAAATGGTCATCGGAACTACTAAATACTTAGCATTTCACGGCAGCTAAACGATTACATTAATGTAGTTCATAAGCAATTTATGCTCGACTCAATGCATGTGATGAAGTGCAGCTGATGATGAAGTATCGGGAGAACTCCTCAATAAGTAACGTCCCTGCACCGGGAAAAGCAGCATTTTGTAAAAGGTGATGAGGGGTTGTCGTAAGGTTATCTGCGTAGGCACGGGACCTCTTCTAACTTTAAAAACTGTGAAATAAAAACTTTTTATAAAAAAATTAAAACCGACTTCAATAAACTAAAAAGCAAAAAATAAACCTTTTGGAGTCGGTGCCAAGGCAAGAAAAATAAAATAGTAGCACCGCAAAGTAGAATGCCTTGGCTGGCACCGACTCCAAAAGGTTTATTTTTTGCTTTTTAGTGTTTTGAAGTCGGTTTTCATTTTTTATAAAAAGTTTTTATATTGTCACAATGGAAAGCGCCAGAAACTGTCAGTAAGCTATCAAGGTAGTCACATCGTCGAATGTTCATCAAGCAATTTTCTCGGCATAATTCTGGACTCTAAGCTATCGTGGAAAGAACATAATATTGATTTGGTTTGTGCGAAGGTGAACAGATTTGTATTTGCTCTGCACTAACTTACACACTTAAGTGATCAAACAACTACGCTCATAGCCTATCATGCATATGTATTCTCGATCTTGCGGTACGGTCTTGTCATCTGGGGGAACAGTGTAGAACTAAATCGTGCTTTTCTAATACAAAAAAAAATGCATTAGAGCTATTTGTAGAGCTCACCCCTTTGACTCGTGACCGCTTTTTAAACAGCTGAAATTGCTAACGCGTCCCGCTATGTACGTCTTCGAAATGTGCATGTTTGTAAAGAAAAAATTGAAATTATTTACAAAAAAACAAGAGGTATGCACCCAACCGTCTAGTTGTACCTTCACATATAACTACCTGCTTTGCCAAAAATTGCTTTAATATGGCCATAAAATTGTATAATGCGTTGCCCTTAGATATCTCAGAATTTCCGTTAAATAAATTTAAAATTAAACTTTATAATTTGTTGTGTGATAAATGTATATATACCATTAATGAATTCTTGAATATGAAATTGTGATTATGATATAAACTTTGATCTATTGATTATTATAATTTTTATGAAATAACAAAGTTAAATTGTAATTACTAACACGCTAATATGACATTTCGCTTTGACATTTTACCTGACATTGTTTATTGCTTTTTTTATGACTTTGCACACTTTGTTTACTTGACATTTCTTGATTAATTGTATTCTACTAATAAACTAACCATTTTTTCATTATTTAAAGCGTCATTCTATCTGTACTGTTTGCATGCCAGTATCTGGTGCATCACATAAGCGCCACACATTTTTTTATTTGTAAACTTTTGTAACTGTGAATGCTCGCAAATAAATATTCTTGATTCTTGATTCTAATTATACTTATTTCAGTGTTTAATTAATGGAATCTTAACAGTTTTGCCAAGTCTCCTTTGGTCTTCAACTCTTTACAGCAGGGATTCCCAAAGCGGTGTGGATTTTTTTATTAATTTGGCTATGGGGGTATGAGGTATCATGTCATTTTGGAAAAGGCGTCTCTTGCCAAAAAAAGTTTGGAAATCCCTGTTTTACAGTTTTCATCATAATTCATCATATGAGTGATTTACTGGTGCATCTCTTGACCTAAAACTAAATAATCAGCTTACAGGTTTTAGTTTAAATGTAACTGGAGCATCAGAAAAGCAACGTCATGAAACGAAAAATCAGTAGCATTTTTTATTTGTACTCCTGGTAACGATTGAAGGGTTAAACATAAATTGTGAGCAATTCTCGCGGACTCATTATGCAGTAATAACAAAAATAAAACGCGCCATTATTCCAAGTTCGTGTTCTGGTTTGGTGCCCATTCACAGTGGACGGTGCGAACGAATTCCCAACCTCAAGAGAAAAAAATTATTTTCATCATCAAGCCTCTTTAATATCCGCATTGCTGGGGCATTACTTATGCGTGGATAAGGATAATGGGTCACGACGTGTGCCTGCTTCAGATTGATGTGTGTTATGTACTGTAAATGCAGCCTAAACTACTACTACTCAAAATAACTTCAGTCGCCACAAGTAGCTCTAGATATTGAAGTTAATTAAGAAGGCAAAGAATGAATCTTCTTAATCATGAAATGTGAGCGAGTGATGTTGGCTTTGGCTTTTGAGTATCGTGGACATTGCAGTTATACCAAAAATTCGCATTGCGGTTTGATGTAGAAAATATAATCTTAAAAGGTGTCCAGCGGGCCTACCATCATCTATTAGAAACCATCATGTCGTTCGTTGACGACGTTGTTCTTGCAACATTTTTGAACAAGTAAATATATTAGAAAAAAAGCACCTATTCTCATGTCGCCCTGACGGGGCTTGAACCCGCATCCTTGGGAATACGGCCCAATGCATTGACTAATTATGCAACAGAGACCTATAAGAACACGTTGTAGATCTCTACTATATTCACCTTTTCTACGGTGTTTACCACCGTCGTTTCATCAATGGAGAAATATCCTTGCATTCGAAAGAAATATCTTTACAGATGCTCTAACCGCTGCTCAGCGGTTAGAGCATTCGACCGGATTTCCGAAGAGCGTGGGTTCGATTCCCATCTGTAGCCGAGTTAATTTTTTCCAATATTTTTCTATTAGAAATTTATCATAGGTATAAAAATAGCATTGAAAAATGCAAAAATTCAGAAATCATAAATCTTTACAGATGTTTGACTATCAATAAAGATGAAACAGCCATCTAATTGTAACTTCGTATTCTATGGGCAACGTACGCACCCGCACGCCCATTGTGAATTGGCCCCAAACGCCTTCTTTATGCTAATCAATTCTGACGCTACGCCTCCGCGGTCCGAACGCGGTAAAAGCATGTCGGAGCAAATGCCGTCAAATGTACCTTACTATCAGTAGGCGGTGTTTCGTCTCATTTTACATTGTATTGTTGGAAATATGCATAAGGTAACGAGTAATAGCGACATCGGTCGTATTGGCCTTTAACTATGAAACTGCAGATTTGTATGAAGATTTTCAAAGAAAGTTCGTTTGCCATAACAATTTTAATCTAACAATTTTTGTTATAGTTACTACCGCAAGTGCTAATGCCACAATTATTTAATGTACAATCATTGTTTGAAGACTAAGCAATCGATTGCTTTATTTTAATCACATAAGTAGTCAGGTTCTCTAGAAGTGTAAGGGAAAAATCGGCAATTTCATACTACTTGCAAGATACTTTGTCAATAATTATATATTATTGCAAAATGCAGTTTGGTTGGAGGCAGGACTTGTTGTGAGTCCGCCTGGCTAGGTACCACCTGTATCCTATCTAGTCTGATGGCATAACAGCAACGTTTTCAGCATTTCTCTATTCCGGCAGTTAGAGATAAGATAGCCAGTTCCTCAGTGGTTGAGGATTCCGAGAGAGACACGCTTGCACCTTCAGCCTTGTCGTTACTTAACATCAGGTATGATGAATCAAATCAAAATCAAATCAATATCATTTATTCAGTCTAGGCTGTTACAAGCGCTTATGATCGTCAAAGAAGCTACGCCATCGGTTCACAAACCCTACGCGGCGGGAGACCTTGTAACGAGAAGAACCGGCAAGAAACTCGTCAAGGGCTATTTTTTTCTCCCTGTTTTATTTCATACAGAGTCGTCAAATTGAAAAGTGAGCTTAACATATCAGTAAGGTCAATTTCCATCACAAAAGAAATTACTAATAATAATATTACATTTTATGGTTATCCTAACCGTGAACAATTTTCAACTCGCAAGGAAGGACTAACATTTAACATTTCTCGCATTACAAGGTTACTGTACTGCAAGTTGTGACGTACATACAGATCGATAGCAATTTATTTTAGATGAAAATATTTAAGCTCTAAGCACAACGTTAAGACAAGCAGACTGAAGTAGACCCATTTCCGCTGGCGGCACCCGTTCACGAGCATGACGCATGAACCAGCCATCGCTTCGCTCAACCATATTTTAGGGAACGTAACGACCCGCCTCACACGACACCGCCGAAGAAACGTTTGAGTGAGCATGACGTACTTCAGGTACTTATGTTAAAGTGTATAAATTAAACGTCGGCATTCAGTTGAATGCCTAGGCCAATCGTTGATTAAACTAGCATCACTTAACGTTCAACTAGTTGGTTTATTATAAGCTAGCCCTTTTATTTAATGTGTTTTTTTCGTTTCAAAATAACTTACAGAGTTTTATTAATATCAATATTGATATAATAAAAATGTGTGATTGAATAGGCCTGATATTACACCACTGGCAACAAGTTTTCACAAATAGTTTGGGACGATAATGACATCGCATTTAATGAGACGGCTAATATGACGTTCAGCCAAGTCGTTAAATGTTTAATTGAATGATTTGGCTAGTTGTCCTTTAGCCATTTCATTGAATGCCGGCGTTTAATAAACGGGCTAGCCACCCAATTGAACGGCTGATTTCACTAGTTGGCTGCGACACATGCATCTCCTACATACATCCGTTGCAATGTTGGCAGAGCATCACAAATAAAGTTTAATTGTAAAAAAATATCAACAAAACTGTTATATTTCTAATTTAAACTTTGTTATTTTAACTAGTAAATAAGAAAATAAAAATGCTGTATTCACCTTTAATGGCATGTCTTTTGGCCTAGTTAGGTTTTAATTGTTATATTCAAAGTCAAAGATTTTTATTCAAATAGACTTATAGATAACTTTTAACTGATAAGAAGAACGGCCGCAAGAAACTTATCAGCTTTAACAGAAGAACAACATTTACAAAGGAACATGTCGTTGCCATACACAAATCTACAATCTTGAAACATATTTAATATAAGAGGAATTCAAATGTGTAAAGGTCATTGGTGAATCTTTTTCAATAAATAAATAAATAAAACAAAATTTAAAAACCGACTTCAAAACGGTCAAAATAATATCGAAATAAAAAATAAATAAGTATATTTTACATTTTTTTTTGTGTTAGATAAGTCCAGTATTTTTCACCAATCGTGGGGACCATAAATTGCTTAGAAACCATAATGAAGGAATCGTATCGCACCCGTGAGATACTTAGTTTTTAATAGTTCCGATGACCATGTGCGGTCTTCATCATCTGCTCCACTCCACTAATGGCCTGCGCAGACGACGGACATTGAAGGACTTTTTGTCCGCGACACGACCTTATTACTTGGTCCGTGGGGTCCTAGCGCTATAAGGCTTTTTAAGGAAATAGCAAAAAGGTTAGTCGACATCACAGGAGACCGAAGAGCTGGCAGCTACCTCGGACAAATAATTAGTCTAGCTATTCAAAGGGGGAACGCTGCCAGTATCTTCGGAACCTTGCCTAAAGGGACTCCTTTTAATAATATATTTTAGTTATTATATTATATTTTTAAGGTTTTAACTAATATATTGTTTATTACTTAGTAGTATATGATTATTATCATCATGTGTGTTTGGTGATGTGAATAAAGAAATTACTAAGAACATAAAGTTGAATATATAACCAGGAGATAGTCCTCGTTATA
This sequence comes from Chrysoteuchia culmella, assembly GCA_910589605.1. Classification (NCBI taxonomy): domain Eukaryota; kingdom Metazoa; phylum Arthropoda; class Insecta; order Lepidoptera; family Crambidae; genus Chrysoteuchia; species Chrysoteuchia culmella. The sequence continues at coordinate 685,260 of OU342659.1, read as the reverse complement.
CATACTTTTCGCGGATATACGCGATCTAAGTTGAATCTTATTTGGTTAACAATAAAGACGTGTCGCGGACAAAAAGTCCTCCGGTATCCGTCGTCTGCGCTTCCTCTAAATAGTGCTTCTTGAGAGCAAATGCACGAGTTACATAAGAAAGGACTAAAATCGATTAGGTATGCCTATAATATTTGAAGAATTCCCTTGATTTCTTCAGGATCCCATCATCAGATCCTGTCTTGGCGATAACAGAACCAACTTGAAAGTACACCATTTTAAACAAAAAAATAATCATTCAAATCGGTTCGTATATGACCGAGTATTGAGGTGATTACTATTTAATAGTTCCGATGACCACGTGTGGTCTTCATCATCCGTTCCACTCCAGCAAATGGTGCTTTATGGAAGCAGATGCACGAGTTACTTAGAAAAAAACAAAATCGATGTAAGTGTGCCTATGATATTTGAATAGTTTCCTTGACTTCTCCAGGATCCCATCATCAGATCCTGTCTTGATGACAATAATAATAATAATAAAAAATTATTTTTCTCATCACAAACTTAAGTAAATTTACAAAACATTATTGCTGTTGCATATTTAGTTTTTGTGAGACTGATGCCTGAGCTAGATATAAAATATCTGTGTTACAGGTCATCAGGCTCCTATGGGACCAACTTGAAACTACACCATTTCGAACAAAAAAATAATTATTCAAATCGGTTCGTAAATGACCGAGTACTGAGGTGACAAACATTAAAAAAAAAACATACACAGGAATTGATAACCTCCCCCTTTTTTGAAGTAGGTTAAAAACGTTCATAAACACACCTTTGATAAAATGGTGGTAGCCAGCCAGGAGGACTCACAACAAGTCGAACCGCCAACCAAACCGAATACAATGTGTACCCCTATTGAACCCAGGACCTCTGGGTCTAATACCGGTGGTGTTACTATTAGACCACAGAGGCGGCTAGGTGGCTATGTGTACAGTCACGAGCGATGATATGTATACACTATGCAATTTTATCGCATTTAAACACACGGAAGCAAAGCTCTCTATGTACATCCATCATCAGCCTGTGGACGTCCACTGCTGGGCATAGGCCTCTCCTAGCTCACGCCCATTGTGGCGTTCATAGGAGGCTGTTAGCCTACTGCTACCACGCTGGCCAGACGGGTGGGTAGAGGGTTTGTTTCAAGTTTTCCTTCTCTCGCACAGGTGTTCAATGCGTCGAGCCTCTTAGTCGACTCTTACGACATCCCAGGCATGTAAGGGAGTGGTGACACTTGTATTCTTAGGCCGTCACCACACGGCTCTATGTACATAAACAAATGTAATTAAATATTGTAATGTGACAAGGTTGGTAGAAATACTAAATTTCTATAATATTGAACGTGACTGTACAATACCTAAATCTACACTAATATTATAAAGAGGAAAACTTTGTTTGTATGTTTGTTTGTTTGGTTGTAATGAATAGGCTCAAAAACTACAGGACCGATTTTAAAAATTCTTTCACCATTCGAAAGCTACATTATCCATGAGTTACATAGGCTATATTTTATTTTGGAAAAAAATAGGGTTCCGTAAGATATTTGGGTTTTTCGGACACAAGGTGTAAAAAATCAACCAGAAAAGTTACTTATTTTGTGTACGCTGCCTAAACTACAAAAGATAGAACCATAAAATGTTCTAATTAATTGTAGATCTTATAAATATCTACAAAAAAGTCCGCGACACACTATACCTATCTATGTCGAGTGAGGCGCAACAACCATTTTTTTATTTAAAAATCTTGAATTTTTTTGGAATATATTTAAACGCGTTTATTTTACTCATGCTATTAATCCTTATCAAAATAAATTATTGCATCACTAAGTACAGTTTATGTAGATAATATTTGGTTTTTGAATGATTCAAATTGGACGTTTGGTTTTGAAGTTATGGCGAAATTAAAATATTACGATATCTGCGAAGGCGTCACCAAGACGTGGGTGCGCGTTCGGGAGGGGAATTTAGATCTATGAGTAAGGTACCCGCGCGGCTCAGACGCGAGGTCGGCTCCCTACGCAGCGGTCGTGCGCGAAGTCTAATAATTTTCGTTTGATTTTTTTTTAGATTTCGTTCTTAAAACTACTCCTACGCAAAAGTTCTTCTCAGAGCTAAACAACAGCTCTTCTCAGAGCTAAACAACAGTTCTTCTCAGAGCTAAACTACAGTTCTTCTCAGAGCTAAACAACAGTTCTTTACTGAGCTAACCAACAGTTCTTTTCAGGGCTAAACAATAGTTCTTTTCAGAGCTAGAATATTACACGCTATTATCATTTTCTTAAACATTTGAAAATGCCTAAGAGAGCCAGGTCTCAACTTTCTAATCATAGTTCTCAAGCACGGGCAGCAAGAATACGTCGTATGGGAGAATCTTCACCTGAACGTTCACAACGCCTTGCTGAACAAAATCAGAGAAACTCTCAGGTACGCGCACGAGAGTCGAGTGTCGAACGTTCGCAACGCCTTGCACATCAAAATCTGAGAACCTCTGAGTTACGTGCACGAGAGTCGAGGCTGGAGCGTTCCTAACGTCTTCAAGAACAAAATGTCAGGACCTCTGACTTACGCGAACGAGAGTCAAGTGTCGAGCGTTCGCAACGCCTTGCCGAACAAAGTCTGAGAACCTCCGAGTTAAGCGCGCGAGAGTAGAGTGTCGAGCGTTCGCAACGCCTTGCCGAACAAAGCTTGAGAACCGCTGAGCTACGCACTCAAGAGTCGAGGCTGAAGCGTTCCCAACGTCTTCAAGAACAAAATGTCAGGACCTCTGACTTACGCGAACGAGAGTCAAGTGTCGAGCGTTCGCAACGCCTTGCCGAACAAAGTCTGAGAACCTCCCGAGTTACGCGCGCGAGAGTAGAGTGTCGAGCGTTCGCAACACCTTGCCGAACAAAGCTTGAGAGCCGCTGAGCTACGCACTCAAGAGTCGAGGATGGAGCGTTCCCAACGTCTTCATGAACAAAATATAAGGACCTCTCAGTTGCGCGAAAGAGAGTCGAGTGTCGAGCGTTTGCAGCGACTTAGAGCTCAGGCAGAGAGACAGCAGTTGTCCACAAATAGAGTTCGCAATCAAATTTTAACTAACAGCAACAGACTGGCTTTCATGTATGATACGCAGGTTGATTATGCACAACAAGCGTCCGTCCAAATCGGAGTCATGAATAGGACCTGCTCTAACTGCTCTGCCAAGAAATGGGCGGACGAACCTAATGGTATGTGCTGTGCTTCAGGTAAAGTTTGTCTTCCTAACCTTCAGGAGCCGCCACAACCAATAAAAAATCTTTTAACTAATAACTATCCATTATCTGGTATTTTTTTAACAAACATACGTAAATACAATAGTCTTTTTCAAATGACTTCGTTTGGCGCAAAAGAAATCAGGGAAGGAAATTTTATGCCCACTTTTAAAATTGTCGGTGTCTGTGAATTGATCTGGGAATCATTTTGCTGACCGTGTCTTTCCTGGGTAGGCTTTTTGCAGCGGTAACCGACATCCACGCGGGCGGAGCCGCGGGCGACCGCTAGTACAATATAAACAGCAACAAAAGAACCGAAACATTCGCCTTTTATATTTCAACCCAAAAAGGTCTTAATGAAACTTTGATCGCTAAGCCCCTTTCAGCGATGTTCCGATTGACGTAACTTTAAAACAAACAAAATTGTATATTCACAGTCAGGTTCCTACCGAAAACCGAAGTTTATTACACCGATTTTATAACAACGACGACAAAGTGGCGTACGAAAATTTTCCAGAATAATTGTTTGGGTAAAGGTATCATCTAATTGTTGATTTAGGTTCAGAAAGTGTACGGCAACTGTTTCAATAGGTAGCGTAAGTAATGCAATCGCTTATATAACAATTCAAACAAGGACCATTTTTTAGGGTTCCGTACCCAAAGGGTAAAGCGGGACATAATTACTGAGACTCCGCTGTCCGTCCATCTGTTTGGTCGTCACCAGGCTGTATCTCTAGGCTGTACCGTGATAGGTAGACAGTTGAAAATTTCACAGATGATGTATTTCTGTTACCGCTACAACAACAAATACAAAAAAACAGAATAAAAATAAATATATAACAAGGCTCCTATATAACAAACGTGTCTTTTTTCCGCTTTTATAGATTACGGTTCTTGATACGGAACCCTTCCTGAGCGAGCCCGACTCGTACTTGGCCGGTTTTTTAGATGCTTAGTTACTAGTTATTATACCTCTGGTATTCTAATGTTACAAATTAATTGTCATCCATAATCTCTTTCTGGTTCAAATTCCCATTTATTTTAGTTGATTATGAATCATTACTTTTATCCAAAGTTTGAAAAAAAGGACTATCAAGCCCATCATTATTTCCCGAACAAAACGAAACTAACATACATATTTATTAATTGTTTCGTATAGTTATCACCGAACTAAGTATTTGGCGCCAATAATAGTTTCAAAGATAATTTAATGGGAATTATTATGCAATGTACAACTGGTTATTAACATATAGGAAATTGACTAGAACGGTCGTTAAATGTTTACGACAAAATAAAAAAAATCGATCAAATAAAGTTCGGCTAACTAAAAGTCCCCCATTTCTACAAAACACCATTCACAGTCATATTGAATGGGGGCGTTAAAAAGGGAAATGAAATGTGCTATTCACAGCAAAACAAACAGCGTAATCCGCGCCCAGTGTGAACAGGCCCGCCACGATTTGTATGAATTTTAATGACCGTCCCGATGCGGCGGATTGACTGACACTTTTTTATTTGTTTACTGGCTTTATCTGATTGTATTTGTTCATTTTCGCGATTTTTTTACGATTTCGGTCCTATTTAAATGTGAAACAAAAGCTTTCCACCCAGTGAATCATTGAAGTTGGGATCGTTTTTTGTTGTTTGCTGGGTGGAGTAATATTTTAATCCGATCTTTATGAAAATAAATAATATAAATATTTCTTACACTCACAACTGTGGTCTTCACCGCCTCTGTAGTCTTGTTAGTAACAATGTTTTCAGCTTTGTTGTGTTCCGGCAGTTAAAGATAAGATAGCCAGTTCCTCAGTGATTGGGGATTCCGGGAGAGGCTTGCTTCCATCTTCAGCCTTATCAATACTTAACATCAAGTATGACGAAGGCTAAGAGTCTAACCGTCGTCGTTCATAAAAAAAGAACAATGAACCTAGCCCCGAAGTAAGCACTGTAAGAAATATATATAAACGTCCATGACTCGCTACACAAGCTCGTTTTCATCATACAAACATTTGCCCCTGCCGGGATTCGAACACAGGTACTCTGAGTAGGCGACACCTTGAACCGATGTACGTAAGAGTCTACCACAGAGATCGATAATATGAAACTGTAGGTAGTTCTCTTATTATAATGCTTGACACGATGCGAGATTTCACGCACGAGGAGCATTCGAGCTTCTCGAACGAGAGAACTGACAACTAGCATTCGTGAAGCGTTCGCGCTCCGTTCGTTATCGTTATGTTCGTGCACGCATTTTTTTTAAATATTTAATGACATAGTTGCAGTCAACAGATTCAAAACTAAATATTAAAACCAATTTGATGTTCAATTACAACTATGTTCAACTTTTTATATGGGTAGATTATTAATTATAATTTTAAGATTTTATTAACTACACACAAAATTAGCAAAAGGTATACTTATTAACTACAAAATAAAAGTATTAAAGAAATAATGTACTACTTATGAGTTAGCCGAGGGAATATTTAAATTTTGAAAAACTGCTGTAATACAAATTGAATTAAAAAACAACGTGTTGCAGTCCGGGAGTGCCGTTAGAAGAGAAAACCGCTTAAACGAAACAGCAAGAGCAGGCATACATTTTCGCCGCGCGGTAGAAAGAGAGGGGGATATTACTTCCTCGCCTACGCGTTCTACTCTCCCTCCGTCTTACAAATTTCGATCAGGTCACGTGTCTTTAACATGACGCGACTTTAACATTTTTGACCCATCCCAAAAATTTAAAACTCTGATGTGCACAACGCCGCTAAAGAAGTTTACACTTCAAAAATGTACACCTGTGGATAGGATTATTCATGTATATGTATACATTACAAGCTGCGTAGTGTCGGCTTAGAAGCACTACCCCCTCTCATCCCGTGGGTGTCGTAAAAGACGACTAAGGCACTCAGCCTTCAGGAGACGGGCAGCAGCGTCTCCTACAAACTTGGCCATACTGCGATCGCCAACCCGCCTGCCAAGCGTGGCGATTATGGCAAACCCCCCCTTTTGGGGGAGGCCTTTACCCAGCAGTGGGTGTTATGTGGCTGAGACGACGATGTATACATTATTTTTCGAAGACGAAATATTAAAAAGTTGTGGCTTACGAATTGATCGAGCACATTTCTCGTACGTGAACTCATAAGACATTCACAACCAGTCATAAGAGCTACTTGTTAATATCCAGTTATTATATTCCTGTGGAGGAGCTCCCTGAAGAGCCCGTGGCGCAGTGGTTCGTGCACTCGGCCTGCGATTGTTGAGGTTAAGCAATTCTCGCAATGGTCGGTCACGGAATGGGTGAACAAAATTTTCCTATCTCGACCCCTCAAATTTTATTTATTTATAAAAAATTTAACAATATTAATACATTATAACATTTCATGAAAACAGTGTCACAAAAACCTGTTTAGGTTTAACCTTACACTGTTTGGTTTCGTCATCTTGTACAATCATTTATTATAATTAATTAAAATAACTATTTGTAGGGTATGCATTTATAATTTTCCTTATTACAATACAACGTAAATATTTCTACCTGCCTAGTCCAACCATCGCACGAGCGGTGCAGCGGCGCGTACTCACGGGTGGAATTCTAAGCATTCATGCATTATTGATTAAATTCAATACTTTTTTTTTTGTAATTGTCAATGTACCAATTGATTATTCGCTATGATTTAAAAATTAATTAATTCTTTAGGTTTCCATTTAAACAATAAAACATATTTTTATACGGATTAGGTACACCAACAAATATACAGGCTGGAAAAAAATACGGTAGCTGGAGGGAAAGTCCCCTAAATATTGATGTAAGCAAATTTTACTCAAAGGGATCATTCTTTTATTTTCAAAAATAAGTTAAACTGCTTTCACAGATTTTTGATAAATCACGTAAAAAAAAACGGCCAAGTGCGAGTCGGACTCGCGCATCGAGGGTTCCGTACAAACCTGTAGGTATATAGGTAAAAGTTCACCCATCACGACAATCGAGTCATAGTTATGGTATTTTTATTTCAAAATGAAATTTACAATTTTCAAAAATATTTTTTGAAGTGAAAACTTCTTTAGCGGCGTTGAGCACTTTTTCTGTAATGGGTATAAAATCTTAAACTCGCGTCAGGACACGTGACCTGATCGAAAAAGCGTAGGACGGATGGAGAATGTTGAGGTGACAGGTTGACTATGGTCTCGGTTGCTTAGCGACAGACTGTTGATAATGTCTTTTACTTGTCTCTTGTTTTATTGTCAATATATATTTTTCGATTCTCTATAATAACTAATGTTTTCTTATATCTTATTACCTAACTTAACGTTCACTTTAATATGGTTTGTCATGTTTGTGTACGATAGCGCAATAAATGAATATTGTATTCTACCACATAAATGATAGTACTTTTATACTGATAAAGCAATTGGTGCAAAATTATTCCCTAACCATTCCAAAATATCAAACATGCTCAACGTTAATAATCAAGTTTTCACTTCTGCCGGCACTCCCGGAGTGCAACCCGTCTTTTTTTATTATAATAATATGATGTAACTAAAAATTTACGGTTTTCGCAATTTTTCCTTCATCTGTACTATATGATGTTACTTCGTACAAAATTTCAAGATTCTAAGTTCACGGGAAGTACCCTGAGGTTTTGATTCCCGTGCGAGTTTCGAAAATTTGCGGAAATTTGCGGCATAAACGGCTGTATCTTTTTATTGCTTTAGCTTAGAAGTTTGATTTTTTCACAGCTCCAAGGGACAGTAGACCTGAGTATTAGATATAAATTTCAGTTTGATACCTCCACGCGTTCCTGAGAAAAACGGTCTTGACAGACGGACGGACAACGAAGTGATCCTATAAGGGTTCCGTTTTTTTCCTTTTGAGGTACGGTACCCTAAAAATAACATCGTGTACTTTTATGATACCAATCAATAGTGTTAATCTTAACGATTAATTTAGTGTCAGTGTCAAACTATCTAAAATTAAAGATAAATTCTTAAAAACTTGGAGCTACTAGGTAAATTAAAGTGAACGTCATTTTTATAATGTGAGTAAGAGGTACCTAGGTAGAATAATGTATAGAACTATGTAATCTTTTATCTTTCCTGGCTTTGTCTTTAATTTAAGACAATAACTTACTTAAGCTAAATTGATCTTTATACTTAACACTATTGAATCGTACCATAAAAGTACACGATGTTTTTTTTTCTCAAAAGAAGAAGCCGGTTCGATTCCCGTTGCAGGTATATTAAATGTAATTTTTCAAAAATCTTTGAATGCAGTTTAATTTATTTTTGAAAATGAAGGAATGTTTAATTTGGGTAAAATTGGCTTACATAAATATTTAGGATACTTTCCCTCCAATGATCGTCTTTTTTCCCACCCTGTATATAATTCCATTACTTAAACTATATTACTTATATTTGACGACCTGTTTCACGCAGGGGAACTAAATCCTCCTTCTGCACCAGAGGTCCCGCGTTCGATCCCCGGATAAGACAAACATTCGTGTGCATGAACCTATCTATTTGTCTTGGTCTGGGTGTTTTATGCGTATATTATGTATATGTATAGTATAAAAGTATTGTTTATCCGTTATCTAGTATCCATAACACAAGTGCTGAAACTTAACTGGGCTAAATAATTGGTGTGATTGTATGCAAATTCATTTCTTATATTTGTTACAGTCAAAACTCAATACCGGCCAAAACCACTTTTGACTGCAAAAATCAGGCAAAAGTGGTTTTGACCGATGCTCTTACGACCAGTTTCAATAATCTAACCCTAGTAAGAGATAAGCCTATCTTGGTTATGTTACTTAGCAACGGCTGTTATTTTGGCCTGATTAACAAAAATATCTAGGCAACAAAGCTCTAGTAAGCTTATCTCTTATTGAGGTTAGGTTATTGAAACCGACCTTTAGTCAAAAACAGTTTTAACTGATTGTTGCAGTCGAAAGTGGTTATTACTAAGGACGTTTGTCAAAACCACTTTAAACTGTAAAATTATGGGTAATAGTGTAAAAATATAGATCTATGACTTATAGTTATAAAAAGAGAAAAGAAAATTTCTGTAAGCCTTGTCCAATATTATGCTAAACAATGAGTAGGCAATGAGTCGTGAAAAATGTCTACAACAGTTACGTTATTTTTGTTAAGTTCAATTTCAATTTCAATTTCAATACTAATAACAAAAAAATTGTCAACACATTAACAAAATGACTGAAAAACTACGTAAATACAAATTCTAACCGATAACAAACATTTCAGTCTGACAGGCGTCAAGCTCAAAACTTTCTGAAGTAATTCACGATTACTTCACAAAGTTTTATTTCTGTGCCATGAAGATATTCCTCTACAGCCTGGAATGATTTAAATGGATAACGATTTCCAGGATGTATTTGATTCCGTAACTGAAAATGTGCTTTATTTTGAATTACAGAAATATACATGAGTTTTTAGAAAATAAAAATCCAAATTAATATAATAATATGTTGTAATAAAGATGTGAAACAAAAGAATATCAATTAAACAAAAAAAAATCGCGCCGTAGAAAAATAATAAAAAAGTATAAACTTCACGGCACTGGCACACCGCGCATACAACCTTCGTGGTAAGCGTAGAGTCGCTTCAACAATACAAGTGAAAGATCCTATTTCACGGACGACAGATAAGTTCTCAGCTTATCAAGATTGTCTGTTTTATTTTTATTTGTGTTAATTGCTATTTTTTAATCCAATTATTTTTGTTTCCGTTTATTTGCACTTTACTGTTTAACATGTATCGACTTTATTAAATTTATAGATTTTATTTATATTTATATTGTTCTGTTGTGTATTGGTGTCTGTGCTTCGTTCCAGATGTCGTTGTGCTCAGCAGAATACCAGTGTAGTAGCTGAGCACAATTTTTGCATCACGCGATGTTGGACACAATGTGTTCTTTTTGTCCCGTAGAGTATTTTTTTTGCATTAATGTACCTAGGTTTAATATTAAAATTGTGTATGTAATGTGCTTTGTCTTGTGATGCTAAAATAAATATTATTCTGATTCTGATGATTTGACATACTTGCATAATACCACTATCAAATTATCAGCCAGATAAGCCTACATGAACGCGGGCCCAATTGCTGGATTTAACGGCAACAAATATAGCCGAGACTGACGGCCTTTGGTGCTTTCCGATCCCCCATCCCGTGACCATTTCGAAAGCCGTCGAACGCGTGATCTGAGAGGTGAGCCAAACCGAGAGGCTAATTGGTGACAAAGAACTGGTGCAGAGCAAGTTTCCCGCTCACCGCCGCAAAGTTGCCTGTCTGTCAGTCTTTTACAGATTGTGCTTTGGAGAGTGTGCTCACGAGCTGCAAGACCCCTTCTTCCATCGGACATCCAGACCCATTGAGGGCTACCAACCCTTCTTGGTTGATATTCCTAAATGGATGGATGGATGGAAATTGACCTTACTGATATGTTAAGGTCATTTTTCAATTTGACGACTCTGTATGAAATAAAACAGGGAGAATAAAACAGCCCTTGACGAGTTTCTTGCCGGTTCTTCTCGTTACAAGGTCTCCCGCCGTAGGGTTTGTGAACCGATGGCATAGTTTCTTTGACGTTCATAAGTGCTTGTAACAGCCTAGACTGAATAAATGATATTGACTTTGACTTTGACTTTGAAATGTCGCACAAGGCTCTACTCCACATCCTTTAGATTGCGCACAGCAAAGGAGTACATAAAACCCGTCTATCTTCAAAGCAAGGGTGAATAGGCACCTTCTGGGTTAACTCGCTCCATCGTCGACCCTGTCTTAGCCTTTGGGCTTGATTAAGAACAAGAGCAAACGCATTACAAGTAAAAAAAATCCACTGCACACCGAATTAAAACTTCAAAAACAAGGCAAGAAAATAAACGGATAGGAGCTTAAAGTATGCCTTGGCTGGTACCGACTCCAAAAGGCTTATTTTTAACCGACTTCAAAAAAAGGAGGAGGTTCTCAAGTCGACTGTATTTTTTTTTTTTTTTTTTTTTTATGCATATTCCACCATAACTTCGCTAGTTGTTAACAGATTTTTATAATTCTTTTTTTATCTGAAAGAAAATGGTTTATGTGTGGTCCCATATAATTTTTACGAAGATCTGGCTAGTAGTTTTTTCATAATCCTGAAAAATATCAATCACCTTTTGGCAAAGTAGTCGTATACCTAGATGACATCATTGTTGTGTATGGGCTGATTTTTTGTGTAAGTAACGGCAAATAATGTACCAAAAAATCTGAAATAAAAACATTTTATAAAAAAAATCAAACCGACTTCAAAAAGTAAAAAATAAAACTTTTGGAGTCGGTGCTACTTAGCTAAGGCCAAAAAAATATAGTTAATAGAAGTGCAATGTAGAATGCTTTGGCTGGCACCGACTCCAAAAGTTTTATTTTTTACTTTTTGAAGTCGGTTTGATTTTTTTTATAAAATGTTTTTTGCTTTTTAAGACAGTTTTTTAACTTGTTTTTTTTATTTTTAGTGTCTATATAGGTTGTTTTGTCAATTACAGTAAGTTTCCTCAACATTTAATTACATTATATTTTTCAACTTTTAATTACATAGAGTTTTCGACATTATTACATTTTAAACAAAGTATAGTGAAAATTACATCTCCAAATTAACAAAAATGCTCATAAAATCAAAACCACTGGGCCAAACTGAATCAAATTTGTATGGGACTAAATAGAAACTTTCTCGCGTTCAACAAAAAAGGAATCACGTAAATCTTACCACAAATCTAGTAATTAGTGTACTTAAACAAAAAAAAAATTAACGTACCGACCGAACCTTCTCCTTTTTGGAAGTTGGTTAAAAATGAAAACAAAAGTTGTCCTGTCCCCCCCATCCCATTTGCAGATATCGCCGGGTTGTCCAAAAGGCCTAATTAGTTGAATTTTTTACATCCGTCGTCCGTGATAAACTGATATGGCTGCTTACACCTTTTGTACGAATAATATTGTGCTTATTAATCATTTATGTTTGTGCATCCGATAACAAAGGTTTACATTAAATTTAGTGGGACAAACCCATGATAAATTGCGAAATTATAATACGATATCTATCTATCTATACTAACTAGGCTAGTCACGGTATATTGTCAGTGATTGAGGATTCCGGGAGATGCTCACTTCCATCTTCAGCCTTAACAATACTTAACATCAGGTATGATGAAGTTTAAGTCTCCCCGTAGTTTATAAAAAAAAATTGGATCCGTTTATTACAATTAGTCGGTCATTTTAACCGACTTCAAAAAAAAGGAGGAGGTTCTCAATTCGACGGTATTTTTTTAAGCGTGTATAAATTATTAGTGATATACTTAAGTCAAGTTAAAAAAAAGGAGACGCTTTTTTTCCAAAACACAATTTAAAGCGCAATCCGCAATTTCACAAGATTTTTGTCCCGGTATGTAAACTTTAATATCAAGAAGGAATAAGTTTCATTGAGAAAATCCACATCTTGTGATACTTTCGCTAGTCCTCGAAATGAAACATGAGCTTGTGAAACTTCTATAAAGTTTTCTTTTATTTCTTATGCTTTTATATCTTTTATTTTTAAAATAATAGGTCTGAATTACGTACGAAGAAATCAACTCCACGCACGAAACGAAAGTAAGCTTGTTTTTTTGACGGAAGTTTTGTATCGTCTTCGTTCAAACATCGCCTCCAAAGTGTGAAATGTGTCAAAATCTTCAATAAAAACAAAACACACAGAAAACGTTCTAATGACATGATGGTTTCTAATAGATGATGGTTATCCGACTGATCGTATAAAACTTATTCAACAATGAATAATATCTTTTACTGACCATGTACATTAAAAACCCCTGTAGAGACGTATAAAAAAATTTATAAATAATTATAAAACAATACCTTTTGTAGGGTATCGTCAATGTGCATAAGTACCAAAGAGTAAAGGTACACTTTCAGTATGTTAAAGAGTATGTAATCTCTAATATACTGTCGTCTCGAGTGACGTACCACGCAGGAGCGGGGTGAGGGCATTGTGTGTCCGACCGCTAAGGAGAGCAGGGAGTTCTTATTATAAAGACGTGGTGCGTGCACTGGCGAGACGATATTTGTTATAATATAATGTCACAGCAAGTATACCATAATTAAGGACACCACACCTATAACTTGCAATGATCGGTGTAGCACGAAAAACTTTTGAAATAGTATCGACGCTGTATCACAGAATACTTAATAGTACAAGTACTGTATCATCAAAAACTGTATGAGAAAATGTAGTTCCGTTTAAATTAGGTAGGATCGCTGCTCAACTAAATATGCCATACATTTTTTGACAATACGTCTTCGAAACTTCATTTGTAAATGCCAAACAATAATAATCGTATATCGAATTACAAAATCAAAAGTTTAACACCATCAAAGTTTAAATGTAAATAGGCGGCATCCTTTATTCGCGAATTCTTTTGAAAGATTCAATACCTAGTCAATTTAACAATGGAACTTGGCGGAAACCCCTGGAAAAGTTGTGCAAAGGGTTAAACTTCCATGGACAAAGAATGGAGCCTGGAGGAATGAGATTAAACTGTTAAATTCAGAGCTGGAGTCGTATTTTTGAATCATTCGAAATTCTTAATGATTTAATTCGCATGCGAATTGAAACTCACGGAATTCCACTTTGTCACATTTTTTTATCATTCGAATACGATGGTGCCGTTTTCTTAAGCTAAAAATATAAAAATAGCATTGAAAAATGCAAAAATCCAAAAATCAGTAATTCGAAAAAATACTGATATCTTAGGCTTTGACATGAGTATTTTATTAAAAATCGGCTAAGTGCGAGTCGAACTCGTACATGAAGGGTTCCGTCTCTCACCCAAGGTTGCCTGGAAGAGATTGCTATGTAGCAATAAGGCCGCCTATTGTGTGTTCCTCTAAGGTATTGATTTTTGTTATTTTCGCTGTATGTGTTTTTGTATCGTATGCAATAAAGTTTTTATTATTATTTTTATTATTATATTAAATACACCTACCCAAAATGCCACTATAATTTTTTGTCTGCAAAAATAACTTTGTTTTTCATAGTGTTTGTATGAATGACAAAGTTATATATTTCGTTTAAACCAATTTTCGTTGAAAGTTAAAGATTTACATAATATTTTTTTAGATTTTCCACTTTCTTGTTTTAAAAGTTAGCACACATTTTATCATTTAGGAAGTGTATATCTTTCAAACTGTTGACTTTGAGAAAATCTGTTTTAGGAACCTCAATGTAATTTTGGAAGTCCTATCTATGAATATGCCACACGTATAGGTTTGATGAAAAAAAAAAAAGTTTCAGTTCCATGTATTAATTATTACACTTAATATAAATATTTTTTTATTTTTGTGTAAAAACCGTAAAGCGATTTACAGAATATATCCAATCATACCAAGTTTTAACTGTGTAATCCTCATAGTTTTGGAATAAAGTGGCTGTGACATACATCGGACATGACGAATCTATAAGGGTTCCGTTTTTTGCCATTAGGCTACGGAACCCTAAAAACCGGATACTCGCCAAAGATAACTATTGTTCGAATAAATAAAGACTCGTCGCAGATTCGCATGCGAATACTTTAGTATAACACCTTATTCGCACAGTCTAAACAGTCTTATAACTGCCTACTATGACGCCGCAATGACGCACTCACACAAACACGCATAGCTACAGGGCGTCTAGAGGGTAGCAGAGGATGCAAACAATAGTTGCGAGTGTCGCACGAGTAATAATACTCCGCTAGGTGTATTAAGTCAGTGTGCGGTGGTCCGAGTTAAAATACTGCATATTTATACAGTGACATTCGCATGCGAATCTTACGATTCCGTATGCGAAAAGTAAATCGAGTGATTAAAAAATACGAATCCTGAGCTTTTAACCAGATACAAAAGAGCGCTGACCGGATTCCGCGCCGCATTTACAATTCACCGCTCCGCCGTCAACCTTTTCGGATAGTGGGAATCCCGGCTATTTTGAATATTCTACCGTTGTAACTTTAGGTGTAATTTAGTCAGGATTATTACTTTAGTCGCGAGAATTAATGTTGGCACTGCAAAATATTTTGAAAGGGTTGCCTTGATTTTGTCGCCCGCGACTTTAGCGAAATTTTGTTCTACGAGCTATAGAAATCCACATGAATATGAAATTGTTTATTGAATTTAGGCTGTAAAAATCACATATGAATATAAAAGAAATTACGCTATCAGTTCGCAAAATCTTACGGCGAGAGACCTTGTAACGAACATCGGCAAGAGACTTTGTAACGTGCATCGGCAAGAGACCTTGTAACGTGCATCGGCAAGAAACTCGTCTAGATCTGTTTTTCTCCCCGTTTTATTTCATACATATGTAGTCGAATTTAAAAGTGACCATATCATATATAAAGTCATATTAAATTGATACTGACCTGTATGTACTTCACAACAGTACAGTAATCTTGTAAAGCGAGAAATGTTGTAATGTATGATAGACAAGTCTTTTTTTGCCAGTTGAAAATTGTTTACGATAACAATAACCATAAAATGTAATATTATAATTAGTATTTTCGTTTTGTGACGGAAATTAATCTTACTGATATGTTAAGGTCACTTTTCAATTTGACGACTCTGTATGAAATAAAACAGGGGGGAAAAAACAGCCCTTGACGAGTTTCTTGCCGGTTCTTCTCGTTACAAGGCATCCCGCCGTAGGGTTTGTGAACCGATGCCGTAGCTTCTTTGACGTTCATAAGTGCTTGTAACAGCCTAGACTGAATAAATGATATTGAATGTTTGCATTTTATTATATCCAGATTACAGAACTACACCGAACACCTACGCTGCAGTAGTTAATATCAAGTTAAGCATTGTAGTAAAGTATAACATAAGACATTTTATATTGCACAGTGACTACTTAACTGTCTATCCTTTCCATTAAAAAACTACTGTTCCCTCCCACCATTTCACGAAGGCCGGAAGGAAGCAATTGCAGGCTGCATTCACATTGCTCGCAATTACAAGGTCTTTTGTCTCACCGGCCTTTGCTCGTATTAAACGAGACTACTCTTTATCAAGCACTTTAGAGATTACTTTTTCAGTGTACAGTCACCAGCCTTATTGCATTGGCGCACACGGAAACCAAGCTCATTCTGTTCTCCAATGTCCTTCAATATTGTAATGGGGCAAGGTGGTGTTTCTATGTCATACACATTGCACAAGTCGAAGAATAAAGGCTTGTAACGGTGGTTCTTTTTGTGTTATAATGGGAAGACGCTTAGCCTTCAAAATACCTAATGTTAAGTAATGATAAGCCTGAAGGTGGAAGCGCACCTATTCCGGAATCCTCAATCACTGAGGACCTGCTACGAAAACCACAGACCTAAATCGAGATAGACGGTGAAAGGTTTTTTTTATGAACTTCATCATACGTTGTTGTTAAGTATTGATAAGGCTGAAGATGGAAGCGAGCCTCTCCCGGAATCCTCAATCACTTAGGAACTGGCTATCTTATCTCTAACTGCCGGAACACAACAATGCTGAAAACATTGTTGTTATGGCGTCAGACTTAGATAAAGTGGTGGTAGCTAACCAGGCGGACTCACAACAAGTCCTACCACCAACTCTGTTACAAAGATTTTATAACATACACATCAAAGTGTCTAAGGATCAAATACTTTTTATAACGGTAAAGAAATGTCCAATTAATATTACCGAATGTAGTCTTTTATACTGGCTTTTTATTAATTATTTCTGTATTCAAACGACGAAGATGAATTAAAAAATTATTGACGATCCAAAAAAGATACAATAATAAACCTCTATAGCGGCGATACTCTAAGACGTACTTGATCCCAAGACACTTTTGATTTGTGTATAATTAAAAATATATAGGTAACTCAAGATTTTGAAAATAAACGAAACCCGCCATTCATTTCTGCTATTTTTATTTACTTATTGTATACGTTTCTAGTTTTTTAGATAATAAAAGACCTATTTTACATCAGCCGATTAACACCACAGTCTTCATACCTTTCATTCCAGTTCTTCGAGGCTCGTTTGCCAAAGTACTGGTATTACTGGGCACATTAGTCTTTTTGCCGACTCAGAAGCTCCTGTCTGGTTAAGGCCGCTATTCGGCACTTTTTGCGGCACTTTTTGTACTCAGGAATTTGCGAGTAATTCCTTTTGAACTACCATTATTGCGAAGTGACTTGAGTATTGGAAGCTATTATCACTTGATTACGTCTTCTTTTGGTAATTGCATTTAGTTTTTGCGTGGTTTGTATTGGATGATTTTTATGGCCGTTTGAAGAATGTTGGTGATCCTACTATCGATTATTGGTATTACATGTTGTTTACATAATCATATTATCATACATATCTTCTTACATGTTGTTAGTGTGATTGATTACCAATAGGTTTTGTCCCTAAAACATTTTAATTGTTGATGTATTTAAAGAACTATATTTACAAATTAGTAGAAGAAACAAGAAACCGTTATAGAAAATTCAATGTCCTGACTGACTGATAATCAACGCACAGCCCAAACAGTTGGGTCTAGAGACTCCAAATTTTGCATTTAGGCTCCTTATTAGGTGCACTATGAAAGGATTTTTTGACATTCAATCTCTAAGGGGGCGAAATAGGGGATGAAAGTTTGTATGAAAGTCTGTCAGTTTTGAAGATAGGATCTTCAAATTTTGTGTTTATGTTGACGATTGAAAATAAACATTGACCTTTCTCAACGTTTTCGAAAATGTTACCGCCAAAGAGGTGAAAAGGGGGGATGAAATTGTGTAAGAAAAGAACCCTATATTTCATAGTAAAAGTTACTTATTTTTTATTAGGCTTATGGTTTTAACTTAAATATAAAAATCCCTCCTTCAAGAAATCAACCCCTATTACCCCCTTAGGATAAGGGGAAAGGGTAAATAAGGTTAAAATCGATATAAGTCGTTATTGAGGTTTTATTTATTTTTATTTATTTATTTATTTTTGGGAAACAAACAGCATACAATATTACCTTAATGCTATACTTAATGAGTAATACAAAAGCCAAGGACAGTTTCCACAATAAATAAAACAGTTTAATTGAGTGAATACAATATAAAGTTATGTTTCTTATGTAGTAAACTTAAATTCATAAAATAAACTAAAAATAAACTTTGATTTTTTCCTATGTTTAACTATGAAAATAATCGATAACAAAGGCATATATAATATAGTACTAATGAGGTGGGTTAAAAAATAACAATAATTTTGGCTAAATTTAATAAATTATTTATAAATTGTTTTCTTAAATTTTCTAAAGTTAAGGCCAAATATGTCAACATGTTGGTAGGACTTATCATAATTACTACATGATCTAATAATGAAGCGGTTAGAGGCATAATTGGTGCGACAAAGGGGAGGTGCAAAAGTTTGAGTAGATCTAAGACTCATCCTTTTACATTTATAAAAAATTTTGCTAGTCAATTAGTTTCTGGGATGTTGATTGCAAAAATGTTATCGATTTTGAAGTCCGAAGCGGTGGACCTAAATCAACCCTCAATGGTTTAAGAAAAGTGTTCAAATTTTGTATAGAAAAGTAATGTAAAATAGATATAGCGACTTTGATCGCGATAGCTTTAGAGTATTTTCTACTATTTTTTCATTCACACTTATCTATCGCTAATATTATAAATGCTAAAGAAACACTGCAAGTCGGTCTGGCTGTTCTGTTTTACGCGTAAACCGTTGAATCGATTAAAATGAAATTTGATATGGACATAACTTGAACCGTGTGTTGGATGGGTGACCGTAAAGTGACATTACAACTGAGCGCTTCGGTGCTTCTTAGGGCATGTTAAACCGTCGGTTACGACTGTTGTCTGATAACAGTCGTTAAGTCAAGTCAGTCCTTACAAGCGGCTTGAAAAACACTGACACCAGAAATGTCCACTCATCCTCAAACGATAAGATAAGAGTAGGGAAACATATTGTAAGTATTTGGTTTGATTGCTAGCTGGCACCATCTTTTCTAAGTCTGACGCCGTATCGTAAATGTTTTCAGCATTGATTGTGTTCCATCTCTTAGAGATAAGATAGCCACTATCTGAGTGGTTGAGGATTCCGGGAGAGGGGATTCCATCTTCAGCTTTATCAATACTTAACATCAGGTATGACGAAGAATTAATAAAAAGGTTCTTTGTTGATAAAAAAAAACCTTCGGTGTTCTGTAAATAATCCATCTTTCGGTGGAACGCCCTAATTTGATGATCACACTAATATGAGCATTTGCTCAGCTAAATTATACCGATCCCATTTACTGGTCGGCTCACACGCAAGCGAACCCGGGGCCATTAATGTATGCTAATTAATGTGGCTGATAACGACGCCACTACGTAGCCGATCCAATTTTGGTTCAATTATCTAACTTCTGGGACCGGTTCTGTGTATATTGATTAGGCAAATTAAAAGCTTCAGCTTATACTGTGATAAGTATAAGTACTTCTGTCCGCGACTTCGTCCGCGTGAATATTGGGAACATCGTAGCCGAATATAAAACAAGAAAATATACTAGAAAAAAGCAACTAGTTTCATGTCGCCCTGACGGGCTAACACCGTAGAACGGTGAATATACTAGAAAGATTCGACGTGTCCTCATAGGTATCTGTAGCATAATTGGTTAGTGCATTGGGCCGGACTCCCAAGGATTCGGGTTCGAATCCCGCAGGGCGACATGAGACTAGTTGCTTTTTTCTAGTATATTTTCTTGTTTAATATTTATCACATAAAAATAGCATTGTAAAATGCAAAATTGAAAAGTTATAATTAGATGGCTGTTTCATCATAATCGATAGTCAAACATCTGTAAAGATGTTTCTTTCGAATGCGAGATTATTTCTCTCATTGATGAAGCGACGGTGGCCAACACCGTAGAACGGTGAATATACTAGAAAGATTCGACTTGTCCTCATAGGTCTCTGTAGCATAATTGGTTATTGCATTGGGCTGGACTCCCAAGGATGCGGGTTCGAATCCCGTCAGGGAGACATGATACTAGTTGCTTTTTTCTAGTATATTTTCTTGTTTAATATTTATCACATAAAAATAGCATTGTAAAATGCAAAATTAAAAAGTTATAATTAGATGGCTGTTTCATCTTAATCGATAGTCAAACATCTGTAAAGATGTTTCTTTCGAATGCGAGATTATTTCTCTCATTGATGAAGCGACGGTGGCCAACAACGTAGAACGGTGAATATACTAGAAAGATTCGACGTGTCCTCATAGGTCTCTGTAGCATAATTGGTTAGTGCATGGGGCCGGACTCCCAAGGATGCGGGTTCGATTCCCGTCAGAGCGACATGAGACTATTTGCTTTTTTCTAGTATATTTTCTTGTTTAATATTTATCACATAAAAATAGCATTGTAAAATGCAAAATTAAAAAGTTATAATCGTAGGCGAATTTCAACCTTACCCTTTTATACCGTTTTTGTGCGTTTGAATAACAAACATCCATATCCAAACGTTGGCATATATTATTTCCTAGACTCCAAACTTGGCCATGGCCATACTGTGATCGCTAACCCGCCTGCCAAGCGACATCACGCTCTAACACAGCCAACAATTTAAATAAAACCTTTTCCAGATATTAAACGCGCTATATTTTTTATTATTATTTTATTTATTTATAAGGTACACCAGCAGTGCATGCATTAACACAGACAATATCTAAAAAAATCAACAAAGCATAGTTCTGATGCATACACCTTTACAGGTGACACGACATCTACCATAAAACAGAAATCAAAGTAATTAAAGTACTGCACAAAAAAGATCCGCTAGTTAAAAACAAATCACGATAAACACATTACTTATATATTAGGTACAATTAAAATATCAAAGCATTTCTATTCCATTACAAGCATAATTAATTAGAATAAGCAATTAAGATCTAATTGTCCATATTTTTTGTTTTTTTAAGGTTATTTGATTTTCCTGACGTTTCGGCACCTTTTCAGCTACCGTGGTTACGAGATAACTGGCTACTTATAAGTCCACCCTTTTCGCCAAAACTTAATATGTACAACCAACAATGCTGAAAACTTCGTTGTTATGACAACATACTTACATAAGATGGTGGTAGTTAGTTAAGGGGACAAACAACATCCTGTGTGTATATGTGTTAATTATAATATAGTACTAACCGATACCAGAACTATCGCAAAACGCTGGACATACATTAATAGGAGAATAGAAAAAAAACGAAAAACATGCGCTAAGAGATGGCTGTAAGCCTCCTGGAATCCTCAACCACTGAGGTTATCTTATCTCTAACTGCCGGTATACAACAATGCTCACAATTTTTTTTTTTTTTTTCGCATAAGCTTATTACTATTTTTACAGGTCATGACCTAATGCAATAGAGAAGCCACAATATTCATTAAATTAATACATTATTTCATATACAAATACTTACATTAACAAATATTGTTGTTATAGTGTCAGCTCAGATAACAAGGAGCTAGCCAGGAGGACTTAAAACAAGTCTCACCAAACCAATACAATTTGTACCTTTACTGGTAGTAATAAGACCAGAGATGCGGTGCCTGGGGCTTCATGCTAATTCGTCTAAATGATATCGATCAAAGTGAAAGACGTCGTGACAGGTGTCTCCTCGTACTATGCCGGCAGCAACATTAACGAAACATGGCGGCCGATTCTGATATAATTTGCATTTACCCGCTCAGGTAACCCATTAGAGTGAATTAATATGGAGAACCATTAATTAGCGATGTTGGGGTGTGTTCCTGGGATATGTTTACATTATTGGCGAACTTGTTGGCGAAGTAAATGTGGGGTTATGGAGATGGATGCTATAAATGCGCTGAAAATCTGTGCTGGGTGGAAAAAATACGGTAGTTGCAGGGAAAGTACCCTAAGTATTGTTGTAAGCTTTACTCAAAGGAAATTATACTGCAGTCAAAAGTTTTTGATAAATCTACACCGGGAATCGAACCGCCTTAAATTTGAAAAAAAGCATTGTGTACTTTTATGGTACTAATCGACCTGTATGTACGTCACAACTTGCAGTACAGTAACCTTGTAATGCGAGAAATGTTAAATGTACGAGTTGAAAATTGTTTACGGTTAGGATAACCATAAAATGTAATATTATAATTAGTATTTTCTTTTGTGATGGAAATTGACCTTACTGATATGTTAAGCTCACTTTTCAATTTGACGACTCTGTATGAAATTAAACAGGGAGAAAAAAATAGCCCTTGACGAGTTTCTTGCCGGTTCTTATTCTCGTTACAAGGTCTCCCGCCGTAGGGTTTGTGAACCGATGGCGTAGCTTCTTTGACGTTCATAAGTAACAGCCTAGACTGAATAAATGATATTGATTTGATTTGATTTGATTTAATCGATTGTCTTGTTCATTGAAATATATCTGCGCCAATAACTTCAAGACTACTGCACCGATAATTATTATTTTGATGTGTTCGTAATTTTTTAGAACAAGTTTTTTTTATCCAGTCGCGTGCCGCACTCTTTTTTGCAAAATGTGCGCACGTGCCGCAGCATTTTCCGCTTGTCAGCAATTTTCCGCCGCGCAGCCTTATAACTGCGATTTCTCTAGAAACTTGTATGGAAACTATACTATGTATTATACATTTTTGGAATCCTTAGACCCTTTGCGATTTTTCTATGTTTCATTTTTCGATATTTAATTAATAATTGAGTTGTAATTCATAGTCAAAGTTGAGTTCGCGCGTTTTTCCGCGCGTACTGGTACAAAAATAAAGCCTCGAATTGTACATATTTTTATTTTATTTACAAAAGGATATTATATCTCACAATAATCAATAAAAAAACTCACCCTCCCCCATATATTGACGACCTGCCTGGCGTAGGGGTACGATACCTGCCTTCTACGCAGTGGCTCCCGGGTTCGATCCCCGGACAAAACAAATCGCACATGAAAATCAGCATAGTCCTAACTAAAAAAAATTTTGAGTTATTTATGTATTCGGAATCTGCATTTTTTTCTCTACAAGCTGGTAAAACAGTCATTATTTCTAATTCGGTTGCTTCTTCAAAAGATGGTTTGCCTGTTGCCATGCCCCTCTCCGCGTCTGTGTAGTATAGTCGCATCATACTTTATACGGCGTTCGCTCAGTAGCCGTGGCACCGCACTTCCGTATGTGTTGCATCTCGAATTAATACACCGATTCTTAAAAAATATTACCAAATGTTACTCAATAGCGTTTTATTTTTAAATTGATATACAGTATCATGCACATGCAATAGATGACATCATCTATTACACAAAAATGTAATTTGAGTTATTGAGTTATTACTGTTTAGCCTTTTTACGCCTAACTTGGAGCTGCCGATGTATTATTTAAAAAACCAATATTTGAATCATTTGGCATCATAGTACTAACTCAAAGTGGTTCTAGAAAATAGTTTGTAAATCCCTAAATATTAGTTCCAAAGACTTAATTTTTAAAGTAATACAAAGTGGAAGAATGTGGCTTTCTAACGATATAACAAATAAGCCATAAGTAATTGACAGACAGAAGCTATGATTTTTTATATCTTTGAAACGTTTTATCTCAAAACTACGTTTTTTGAGTTAGGACCATGTTCATTTTCATGTGCGAAATATTGTGTGCATGAACACGTCTATTTGTCAGGGTCTGAGTGTTTAATATGTAAATTTGTAGGTATATTGTTTATGCATTTAATAAAAAGGTATTTAAGTATGTTATCTAGTATCCAAAAACAAGTTCTTATATATAGTACTAACCTTGGGCTAGATAATTGGTGTGATAAAAAAGTCCCCACGTAAGAAGACGCTGGCGGAAGGCTAGTATTGAAATAACTGCTTCTGAATTTATATTGCAACTTAGTCACAATATTACAATCACTGTCAGGCTTTCAGGAGGATTAGGTGTATAATAGGATTACTGATAGGCAGTCGAACCAGTTGGCTCAATAGTATCTAAGTTAGCCGTTTATTGCCTAATTAGGTGGATAAACGGATCTTAATTCAATATAGGTATTGGTGATATCATTTCAGTTTAGCGCTCGTGGCCACGCTTGATAGACTGATCGTATTCGATCACGTTCGTTAAGCAAAGTTCGGCCCGGTCAGGTATCGGATGGGTTACTGTAAAGTGGCATTATAACTGAGCGCTTCCGTGCTTCCGAAGGAACGTTATACCGTTAGTCCCGGTTGTTGTAATCGGGTTACAGTCGTAACTTTGACACTAGAGGTGGCCACTAATCCTCATACGATGAGAATAAGAAGATTTCAGTTTGTTAATATAGGTTGAAGAGCTTGGTGGCGCAGTGATTAGCGCTCAGCATCTGATTCTGACGAATAAGCAACTTTTGCAATGGTCGGTCATGCGATGGGTGATTATTAATTTAGATACTCCGAGCGAAGGTACATTAAGCGGTTGTTCTTAGCTGAATTTGTCACAGTACTGTGTCTTAGATGTCTGCGCACCAAAACGGATAAAAAGGACAATTAAAGTAAAAAAATATGTCCTCTATGGCAAAGAGGTAGCAGGGTTAATTCCAGCACAAGACAAAATGTCTGTGTGCAGAAAATATTTATATAGATATTGATATAATAGTAAGAGAAATCTTGACTTTTCACTATTTTTAGGGCTCCGTACCTCAAAAGGAAAAAACGGAACCCTTATAGGATCACTTCGTTGTCCGTCCGTCCGTCCGTCTGTCTGTCAAGAGTCAAGACCGTTTTTCTCAGGAACGCGTGGATATCAAACTGACATTTATATCTAATACTCAGGTCTACTGTCCCTTGGAGCTGTGAAAAATCAAACTTCTTAGCCAAAGCAATCAAAACATACAGCCGTTTATGCCGCAAAATTTTCGAAACTCGCACGGGAATCAAAACCTACAGGGTACTTCCCGTGAACGTAGAATCTTGAAATTTGGTACGAAGTTACGTCTTATAGTACAGATAAAGGAAAAATTGCGAAAACGGTAAACTTTTTGTTACATAATATAATAAAAAATATTTTACGGAACCCTCGGTGCGCGAGTCCGAATCGCACTTGGCCGGTTTTTTTTTACTCCTCTGGTGGATGATACAAAGTAATGTATAGGTGCTAGGAGAAACCACTTCTCCGTCTGTCCTTCCTCCATCTAAAACATTCGTAAAATCCAATTAAAATATTCTAAAAACATTAAAGTGGTCACCGAACTGATTCGATCCGTTTTTTCAAATTCCACCCTTAGAACAAGCGCTACGGAACCTTCCCCATTAATAATTGTAGCGGGTTAAATCCGCAATGTAAATTAGATACGTTTCGGATAGAAGCCGACCTCAGGCCGTCCACACGAGATCCAGTTCATTATTTAGTCATTAAAAGGAGGCAAAGGGTAGGAATGTTTGGGATAATGAGACCACATGAATCACACACTGGGTGTTACCCACAGATTTTATGAGAACACAAAATTGCGAGGATTATAGTTGCCTATAAAAAGTTTTAGATGTTTCTGCAATAGAGTAGTAAAACGATACTAACGAAAAAATTGGAGTTGTAAAATTTTTACACACTTCACACTTTGAAGGCACAAACTTACTTATGACAGAAAATAAGCTTATTAAGAGGGTCGTGGTACGAAATACCATTGGTATTATTGAAACGATACTGCGATAAGAGATGGCGGGACTAGCCCCTGACTAGCCAATTGGTTAACGCTAAACGTAATTTGAGGCGCTACTCGGAAAAAGTATGGACTTTTTGATAAAAAAACTATAGCATGGTTACAGTTGTTACAAAGCTGGTAAATTTATTTCTTCATACCTTAATCTAGATTCGTATAGTTTAAAAAACACGATTTTATGATTTTGCCTCGACACGTTTTCTTTTCGAAAAGACCTCTAAAAATTCAAGATTATTCTTAAATGGGATTACTTACACTATTGGAAAATGGTTTAATAAGTGGACACCAATAATATTTAGGATCGTATAGAAGCATTTTTTTTAAATCGCCGTAGTTTTTTAATACAAGGTGATTTTGTGTTTTTTTTTTGCCTAATCTGCAAAATCGGTCTCGCTCCCGTGCGCGTAGTTTTCTCATTCCTATCTCGCTTCAGCATATTTTTTTCGAGTATCGCCTTAAGAGATTATCTAACTGACAGTTTGTGAACTCAACTTTTTTTAAAAGTGAAGTTCTGATTCCTTACTATGGACTGAACCGAGTTCACATTAGGCTCGAATCAACTTCAAAAATCTGTTATTTTGGTACCTTACTGTTCTCTGTTATCTGTGGTACTTTGGTATCCGCCTATGTGGTCTAATGGTACAATCACCGGTATCAGACTCAGAGGTCCCGGGTTCGATTCCCAGCGGGGGTACATATTGTATTCGGTTCGGTTGGTGGACTTGTTCTAAGTCCGTCTGGCTAGCTACCGCCGTCTTATCTAAGCCTGACGCCATAACATAGTCGTGTGTGCGATGTGGATCGGTACAGACGTGTGCTAAATTATTTTTGCGTATCGAGTTACGTGACTAAGTGCCGCTGTTCGCTATGAGCGATAAACTTGTAGCAAACGAGCTCCTGGCGTTCCTTTAAGCTGGACGTCATGGATGAGGTGAGGGCGATGCAGATTTGCAAGACCAGCTTTACCGAAGACGATGTCGCCGTGGCAAAGAAGTTACTGTAAGAGTCTCTCGGAAAGAGTGACCAGATGGTGACCCGGAGGCGTGACGGGACAAAGAAGAGCCTGCAGGAGATAATCGCCTTGCTCAAAGAACCCGACCCTGATGACGTGCCAACGTTCGTGGCGAGAGACCTCAACAAATTGCCTCCCGTCTCATTCGATCACGTCGATGTACCTGCCTCCTGAAGGACATCGTGACCCTTAAGGCGGGTTTGGCGGAAATGGTGCCAAAATTCCATGCATCCGAAAATACGGTGAGTGAATTGCGTAAAGAAGTTGACGATTTGCGTGAATCACTCGCCGTAAGTAGGTCACCGAATGCAAGCTCAAACCTCAACGTGCGACGTGGGGCTTGCCTCGATATATCGTCGTCGAGCTGCAAGTCAGCAGTTTCGACTCCGTCTACGCCACGGCCCGACCGAGTCCGAGCGCCGCTGCTGCCGCCCTCTACCCCCTCTTTGCTGCTGTTGCTGCCACTAACGCACGTTCGCGGACGCAGCAGCCGACTCTCGTTGGAAGAAGAGCTCCTCAGAATGTCGCCGTACCGGGCCAAGATGAAGATGGTTTCGTCGAGGTTCGGAATAAAAAGCGACTGCGCCAGCGATTGAGTCCGAATCATCATGGCACCGCACCGACAGGGCCCAACTTCCTGCTGCGAGCTGCCATACCGACTACGGCCGTGTACCTATCCAGCCTGCACTACACCACCACTGCGCAGGATGTGATAGAGTACATCAAATTGAAGACCAACATCTGTTTGAGAGTTCAGCCTCTGGAATCGCGCCATAACACTAATTTTATGGCGTTTGTGGTGCCCATCCCGACAGCAAGGCTGGAAATTTTCATGAAGGAGGACTTCTGGCCGCAGGGCGTCGTATACAGACGTTTCAGAGGGGCGCTGCCGTGTGTCCCCGACTCGACACAGAAGCTGTCAAAATGATTTTTAATTGTAATATAATATGTATGTTAGTCTATAAGGTATTTATTGTATGAGCCTTGATGCCTGAAATAAATGGTTAAATAAAAATAAATAAATAAAATAACAACAATGTTTTCAGCATTGTTGTGTTCCGGCAGTTACAGATAAGATAGCCAGTTCCTCAGTGATTGAGGATTCCTGGAGAGGCTCGCTTCCATCCTCAGCCTTATCAATACTGAACATCAGGTATGATAAAGGCTAATAGTCTCCCCGACGTTCATAAAAATAAACCTTGAAAATGGTTGCTATGGTTTCCATAGTACCGTTTTACATTTCTTCGATCATGATGTGAACTCGATTCCTTCGAGAGTTACCCGGAACATTGGCTACGTTTTATCACGATGTTCCTACAGTGGTAACTACGCGGGTCTTCTTAGTCTGATCGAGCGAGGATTAGAGGCCACCTCAGGAGGTCTACTCTCTAAGCCCGTCAACTAAGATACGGGCCCCGGTCCGTAAGTTTCCCTAAACTACGGATAGAGCCTACTCTCTATTGATTTTCGATGTACTAGTTTTGGACAAACGGCACAAACACATTGGGAGTAGGGACAATGACTAAACGTATTCTCATTCATTCTTAGTTCGGGGCTCCGAACTAATAAGCTGTCCGTAGGTGATACGGGAGTAGGAAACGTAAAGGCCGAAACTACGGGTTTCGTGCTGAGAGAATAGACCTCCTGATGTCGGCGTTTATCAAGCCGCTTATAAAGCCTCTGATTTGGCTTAACGACTGTAATCAAATGACAGCAGCCGGTACCGATGGTTCAACGTGCCCTTCAAAGCACGGAAGCGCTCAGTTATAATGCCACTTTACGGTCACCCATCCGACACCTGACCGGGCCGAACTTTGCTTAATAAACGTGATCGAATACGATCAGTCTGTCCAGCGAGGCCATGAGCGCTACGTGGCTAAATCTATATAAAAACATAGTAAACAATACCGTGACTGACTGACAGACACGCACAGCCCTTACGGCTGGACCGATTAAGCTGAAATTTTGCATACAGGATCCTATGTCGATGTAGGCGAGCAGTAAGAAAGGATATTTGAAGTGAAACCTCCTTTATCGGCGTTGTGCACATCAGAGTTTTAAATTTTTGGGATGGGTTAAAAATGTTTAAGTCGCGCCAGTCACGGTATTGTTTATTGTTATGTTTTTATATAGTCTGATGGAAAATTCGTAATACCATTTATCGTTGACCTATTTCAAATTATATAAAGTCTCACACTTGTCAATAAATAAGATCTACGTATATTAGTTAATAACAACCATTATATAAAGATCTCTCTTTACTACCAACTTTCATATTTGATGCCAGTTATTGGTGTCAGTTTTAATGGATTTACCTGCCAAATCAAGTTGGTCTCCGTTTTCATCCACTTGTTATGAAGTTGTTGTCAAGATATAGTGGATTTTGATCGTTATTCTCTTTTAAACGTTTTTCGCTGCTGCCGGCACTCCCAGAGTGCAACCCGTTGTTTTTTTTTTATATTCCCACGGAACAGGGACCATGCGAGTGTGAAACCAACTCATATTAGGGAAACTAATTCCCACCTGTACCGCTAGATAGCTACGCGTGGAAGAGTTCGGTTTCGGTAATGACGCAAACCACAATGCAAATTAGATCGTACGTTTTAGGGATACATGGTGCCGCCACGAAATGGTCACAAAATAGCGATACTGACTGCTACATTCTAATCTATTCTCATCCTATCCTACTAATATAGTGAATGCGTAAATTTGTGAGTATTTTTGGATGTTTGTTACTTTTATACGCAAAAACTACTAAACCGATTTGGGTGAAATTTGGCACACAGTTAGAAGATAGCCTGGATTAAACATCCTGATAATATGTATTAGAAATCAGAAAGTTTGTAACGATGTTTACATGTTTAGATGTTTGTTACTCTTTAACACAAAAACTACTAAACCGATTTGGGTGAAATTTGGCAGATAGAAGATAACCTGGATTCAAACATAGGCAATTTTTTTTTTTTTTTTTTTATGATTTTGTAATTTTGCATTTTTCAATGCTATTTTTATACTTATGGTAAATTTTAAATAGAAAAATATTGGAAAAAATTAACTCGGCCACAAGTGAATTCTCAGACGGGAATCGAACCCGCGACCTTTGGAAATCCGGTCCAATGCTCTAACCGCTGAGCTACCGAGACTTGCGAACCACCGTCGAAATTCTCCAATACTTTTATATTTTTAATACGCTGTAGGCCAGCGTTGTTACATCACTGCTAGGAATATCCTTGCATTCGAAAGAAACATCTTTTCAGGTGTTTAACGATCGATTAAGATGCAACTGCCAATAATTTATGATTTTGTAATTTTGCATTTTTCAACGCTATTTTTATACTTATGGTAAATTTTAAATAGAAAAATATTGGAAAAAATTAACTCGGCCACAAATTAACTCGATTCCCGTCTGAGAATTCACTTGTGGCCGAGTTAATTTTTTCCAATATTTTTCTATTTAAAATTTACCATAGGCAATTTTTTTTCGATATTGACACGGGAACGGGATCCACGCGGGTGAAGACGCGGGCGGTCGCTAGTTCATACATATACTCACGCTATAAGCCCTTTTCGGAGTTGACAAACTATCAAAGGTGCAGCTTGAGGGCCTTCTTCTTCTTATCTCCTTCTTAGTGAGGATTACGTCTGGTGTCAGTATAGATCAAGCCGCCTATAAGGCCTCTGACTTCGCTTAACGACTGAAATCAGATGACAACAGCTGGGACTGGCGGTTTAACGTGCACGGACCACGGAAGCGCTCAGTTATAATGCCACTTTACGGTCACCCATCCGACACCTGACCGGGCCGAACTTTGCTTAGCAAACGTGATCGATTACGATCAGCCTGCCAAGCTCGGCCACGAGCGCTTGAGGTTGATAAACGTCAGTCTCATAGCCACACCAAAACTACGCGACGATGCCATATTTGGCATCGGTTGTCTTGCTGAACTACGGTATCATTCTATGGGGCAACAGCACAAAGGCTGGATCTCTTTTCATTTTTCAAAAAAACTAGTCCTAATAATAGCTAATATACGAGTAAAACAGACTGACAGTTGTAGACCATACTTTATAATATATAAAATATTAACCCTATCAGCTTATATATTCTGGAGATATGCACATTTCTTAGAAAATATAATAAATTTTATTTAAAAAAACGTGAATGTACTCAGCAAGTTACACGTTACGACATAAAAATAAATTAATATTACCAAGTTCCCGATTAAAACTAACATCTTCAAGTACCTTCAGTTCCTCTATAAAAACATATAATAAACTACCTGATAAGTATAATAAAAATTAAAACAGTGATGAAATATTTACACGAAAATTAAACTTCTAGTAAATGTAGTATTAATGAATATTCTATTGATCATACATTATTGGTTCTGCAAAATGATAATAATAATTCAAATTATCATCATATAACTTCTCAGATGAAATACGGCCCCTCTCTCTTCCAGCCCAACCGGGTCCATAACACTGGTCTTACATTATTTTATAACATCTACATGTACATTATGGTTTTGCAATAGACTATTGAGTAAGTATACATTTTTAATTTAGCATTTAACAATGGTATTTTTATGTGTAACGAACGAACGAATTAGACGTGTCCTCATAAGTCTCTGTAGCATAATTGGTTAGTGCATTGGGCCTGATTCCCAAGGATGCGGGTTCGAATACCGTCAGGGTGACATGAGACTAGTTGCTTTTTTCTAGTATATTTTCTAGTTTAATATTTATCAAACTATTCAGTATTGAGTTGTCCGAAAACTATAGTGACTAGTAGCCACCAGCCCAGGCCTATCAGTGTCGAAGGGTATATACCGATTCTCGTCATCTTCCCTTTTACAAATCCTACCAATACAATTTACAATTACCATAAAATGTAATATTTCAATTAGTATTATCCTTTTGTGATGGAAATTGACCTTACTGATATGTTAAGGTCACTTTTCAATTTGACGACTCTGTATGAAATAAAACAGGGAGAAAAAAACAGCCCTTGACGAGTTTCTTGCCGGTTCTTCTCGTTACAAAGTCTACCGCCGTAGGGTTTGTGAACCGATGGCGTAGCTTCTTTGACGTTCATAAGTGCTTGTAACAGCCTAGACTGAATAAATGATATTGACTTTGACTTTGACTTTGACTATCCCAGCGATCCACCATGCAGATTATAGTAATTAAGTAATAAATTATTGTTCCTATGAATGTAGATGCGAGGCAGTTGCAAAATGAACAGAATGTCTAATTTTCCATGTTTATTATTGTCTATTTGTGGTTTTTTCTTGGTACGATTTACCTTCGCCATATGTCCATCCCTCGTCACTGATGCCTATATTTAGTTTTCGAATTTATCTTTTTCATTGATAGGCTTTTACTAACAAAGCTAGCAGCTGGCACATTCTATTTTCAGGGTTCCGTGCCCAAAGGGTAAAACGGAACCCTATTACTAAGACTTCGCTGTCCGTCCGTTTGTCTGTCTTTGCGTCTATCACCAGGGTGTATCTCATGAATCGTGATAGTTAGACAGTTGAAATTTTCACAGATGATGTAATTCTGTTGCCGCTCTGAATAACAAATACTCAAAAACAGAATAAAATAAATATTTTAAAGGTGGCTCCCATACAACAAACGTGATTTTTTTCTCTTTTTTGCTCGATATTGATAACGGCAACAGATAGACGCTTGAAATATTCACAAAAATATTTCGTTTTATATTCACTTTAAAAAAAAATTTAATAAAAATAAAACAAATTTTTAAGGGGGTCTCCCATACAACAGACATGATTGTTTTTTTGCCGTTTTTATTTATAATGGTACGGAACCGTTCGTGCGCGAGTTCGACTCGCACGCTTTCTTTCATTTTCAATACAGCATATATTTCACGCTATTATCTAAACAGTATTAGTAATACTTGTGAATTCTTAAGAATTAAACCTTCTGCGTTATATTGGGTTGAGTTTGTATCTTGTGAATAATTCTCAGAGGGTTCATAATAATTACCTTTTACTATTTTGTTGTTCAATATTTCTGACACAGATAATGTTACTATTTTGTCTTCTTAATATTTATTATACCTATTAATGTTTTTAAGTTAAAATAATCAAATATTATGAATTCTGATAGTCTAGCTAGGTACTTCTTTAAGCATAAAGTTTTCAAAAAGATGTGGTTTTGTGTACTCTGATTGTGGAGGTACTTCTTTTAGCACAAAATCTGCAATCTGAAAAGGCGTGGTTCAATCAGCACTTGGTTTTTCATTCAATATAGAACTTTAAAGTTATCGACGGTTTCCGCGCCGTACAATATCCTTAATAGGACTTTGGAGTCCCCTCGCCGTGCAGATTCCGACAAAACTTCTTCGCGACAAACTAGCTGGGGCCCGATTCTCGCGCCTTCGACATTTTGATTTCGACATTTTTGGAGTCAAAAATCTGTATTAAAGACTCACTAAAAGCAATCTTCGACATTATAGGATTATCAAAGATTATTGAAATTAAAGGAATTTGACAGTTGTAGAGATTTTACTTAGATTTTTAATAAAGAAATTAAGAATAGAGATAGAGATTTGCTGTGTTTTGAAGGCATTTTTGCCTTGATCAAACATCATCAAGTGATGTTTAGAGTGTTCTTATACCTGTAAATAGTAGTCCAATTTTACGAAGTCAGGTGGATAACACAAACTTCAACCGTCGATTACAAAGTCTTTATTGTAATTGAAAGTAATTTCACAAACTACAAGCAACTCAAAACATGTATTCACTTTGAAAGTCAAACACAGAATAAATGACTGGCGCCATAATCAATCGTAGGAAAAAACGAATACTGAAAATGGAGGTGAGAAAATAAAGTCAAATCAGCTACGATTAATTATGAAGCCAATACACTGACTCGTTAATAACTAAAATAACTATGAAGACAAAACACTTACTCATTAGTAACGTTAAAATAGAT
The DNA here is from genome assembly GCA_910589605.1 of Chrysoteuchia culmella. Taxonomy (NCBI): domain Eukaryota; kingdom Metazoa; phylum Arthropoda; class Insecta; order Lepidoptera; family Crambidae; genus Chrysoteuchia; species Chrysoteuchia culmella. Next base: position 651,308 of record OU342659.1, on the reverse strand, counting down.
TTAGATAATTATGAATGTTAACACAATGCAGATTCAAATATTCATAGACTGAAAAATTAAATGTAGCCGGTGCCTTCCGAGGCACGGAGGAGTTCGAGAGAAAATGTATTCTAAGAGCTAATTCTACAAGGTATAATTAAAAGTAGCATCAAAATTAATTCAGTTGTTCATTAGTGAAGAAATACAAGACAGAGTCTGAGTTAGTAATAGATTAGGTCAAAGTTAAACGCACACCACAAAGGTTGTTAGCTTGTTAAAATTGGACTGCACTAAACATCTCATAATGTTAGCCTTAGAACATTTTATTTCTTTTTTACTGTGTATTACTTGAACCATACAAAGCGTTGCATTCTCTGTTGCAAAACGAACTTATTTAACAACTAAAGTTCTGAGGTTGTAGCGCGCCTTTACGAAAAACCGCAGAGAAAAATTGTGACACAGTATATGTGATATGTGTGGAGGCAGTAACTCAACTAAGCACGACAAGTATAATTTTGTAAAATTATTCTTGTCGTTGTTGTTTAAAAATTAACCATGCCTTATTACATAACAGATTATGTCAATTATTATTAAAAATAATAAAATGAAAACACTCGTACCTATCCATCTTTAGAACTGCATATAGTGGCAGTAATCGGGATTGCCGTAACAAAGGTCTCGTGACTTCGGCTGTTCTTCTGGTTGCAAGGTCTTCCGTCTGATACGCTGGTTGGAGGCGAGTGAAGAGAGTCCAGGTAAATTCAACATTTCGAATCACCCTATAACTTCTATGAATGGGGCGATGGATGCATTCAAAAGATGCAAAGCATTTCTCTATTATGGAAAAGATCTGCGGCCCGGTGTAGGGCTTGCAAATCGATGTCATAGACACAAATAATTCCTACTACAAACATTTGTAGTGTAGAGTGATTAAATGTTTTTTCATTGAATTAATATTGCTTTTAAAAACGATAACATCAACCTGACGTATAATGCAACAAAGCTCATAATATCAAGAAAGTAAGTTAAGTTACTGCTATTACAGTATATTTACTATGATCACAGCGCGTACGAAGACGCAGGGTTGTAACTACGACGATAAAGAGGAGGTGGATGTGTGCATCGCTGGGCCAGCAGTAAAGGAAGTATTTCCTTTGAGCATGGTGGCAGTTCTTGGTTCCTGCTGAACAATTATATCACGGAGAAGTTTGTACATACCGTGTATCTGAAAGGTAGTGTCGTGCACTAGATTGATCTTTAAAATACAACGTTATCACGGAATTCACATGTAAACAAGTACGAGTATTATGGTTTTCGAGATCATTTACCTTTTTTTATACGTCAAGCTATGCACTTCTTCTTCTTTCTTATGGCTTCGCGAATTTTACCAATGTCAAGTGAATATATTTTGTAGTATTTATAGATTGAGTTAAAAATGGAGCCTCACAACACGTGTTATTACGAAAAGAATTTTTGATTTTGTTTATAACTTGTTTATATAACTTTTTTTTTGTTTATATTACTTGTTTAAATAACTTTTTTTTTGTTTGTATAACTTGTTTATATAAGTTTTTGATTTTCATGAACTGTTTCATATACTGCTTTTTGTGAACCTAACATGCCGTGGCAGTTTGTAACTAAGGCCACACTACGTGTCTTGTACCCGATCATGTTTTTCACTTATGTATAAGTGTGAGTCTTGTAAACTGTCCTTTTCTTAAAAAAAAAAAAAAAAAGAACTCGGGTGAAACTCCTTCAGCTATATTATTCTCTAAGCGCTACATCGATTTTTCTGACAGGGCAGACACTGTCACTATTGTCATCAGCTAAAATGTATGTAAATAGTGAAACTAGTCAAGTTCTTTTTGGGACAGGTTTTCTCGGAAAGTATTAAGGTTAAATAAATTATTTATTATTAAAATAAAAAAACCCTGCTTATGCTCTATTATTTGTGATATAAAAGTTTTCTATAAATCTATTACTTTTTAATAAAACTCTCTAAAAACACTCTACTGGTCAACCGGGAATTCCCCGACTGTACCTACCAAAGATTAAAAGTTTCTTACTCTTGATACTACAAAAAAATATATATATATTTAACAAGAGGCAGCCCTGAGGACACAGTGGCGCTGCCCCCAAAGACCAGTGCGGCACAGACAGACCGTGTGATTTTTTTATGAAGAAACTCCCGACCGGGTATTTCGGTCACCATTGGGCGTTTTGCCACTTGCCAGCCGACACAGGCACCGGCACCGGCCCGGCCGCTGCCGAAGCAACTTGTTTTTATGAGCAACGGGGAAACTCCTAGCTTTAATCCAACGTGGTAATATAAGTCTGAGGATGCGCGCCTCTCCCGAAATCCTCAACCTCTGGAGAACTGGCTATCTTAGCTGCAACTGCCGGAACATAACAATATTGAACATTGTTGTTATGGCGTGGTGGTAGCTAGTCAGGCGGACTTACAAGTTCTATCACCAACCAAAATGACATAACTCATAAATAAGTACCTATTTTATGTAAAAGTTGGTCAGAATGTTTGCACCATCTTAAATACTTAAGTATAAAAAATGTAGTGCCCTAACGGGGTTCATGATGTTACTAATTATTTACTATACCACCATGTATACATCTACTCATGAAACAATAAATATATTTGTATTTGTATTTGTATAAATGTAGTCACGTCGTGCCATCACCGGCGACGGCAAGTGGAAAGACGTGCCTTATATAAGGTTCGATCGAGCAGGGGCTGCTCAGATCAACGAAAAAGAAGACAATTTATACTTTTTTTTTAAATTTTATTATTCTTTAGAATTTATTTTAACTTTGATATATTAAGCATTAGATACCGAAACGTCAAACAATTTTTTTTTTGTAAGTTACCAATGAAAAGGGTGATTTAGCTATTTGAGTCGGGGCGGTCGAAATCAGAAAATTTAATTAAAAAAAAAAACAAAAAAATTTGTTCTTTAAGACCTAAATAGCCCCTGCTCGATCGGCACTTGATAAATGAACACCCTATATTTTCATACATTTTTGCTTGCGGCCGGGCCGGTGCCGTGACGGCAAGTGGAAAAACGCCCATTGGTTTTGTTGCTTTTTCTTGTGTCTTCCGCCCGGGAAAGATAAGAATGGTTGGTGTCAGACGCGACATTTGCAATTTCAAAGAAAAAAACTACTTTCGTATTCAAAAGTTGCAGTGCATAAATATGATTCTCGGTTTTTATTGTTTAAGTATTATTTTCTTTGTGATGATGCCTTTAAGTTTTGTATTAAGACAATTAAAAAACTATTCACTTCATTTGGCAATGGAAGGATAATGAAATGAAGGATAATGTGGCAATACTGGTACCTTTCACACACATCTGTAATATTTGTTTTGCGTCTTCAACTATACCGTCCTCGTTTAAACTTTCTAGGGTAATACCTTTGCATAAATCTGGTGATACAAAATCTTTCAACAACTATTGACCCATATCGCTTTTAAATTCATTATCTAAAGTTTTAGAAAAACTCATTAATAAGAGATTAGTTAAATACCTCGAAGAGAAAAACATACTCTCAAATAATCAATTTGGTATCCGAAGAGGAAGGTCGCCTGGTGATGCAGTGTCGGAGCTAACAAACTTTTTAGCGAAAGAACTTGACACTGGCAGGAAGTGCATTGGCATTTTCCTAGATTTAGCAAAAGCCTTCGACACGGTCTCCATACCCCTTCTTCTTCGTAAGCTTTTTTTTTATTTTTTTTTTTTTATATTTAGGTCGGAGCAAATGACTCTACCTCCACCTGATGTTAAGTGGAGTTAGAGTCCAGACGCGAAGATAGCTGGTGCAGCAGATCAAACTGCCACATCAGCCACCTTCACCTTGCCGGCCTGCTAAATGCTTCTTCACGCCTCGTTTAAAGGACCCCGGGTTGTAGGAAGGAGGGAATACGTGCGCAGGCAAACAATTCCATTTGCGGATAGTGCGACAAAGAAATGAGCTACCAAATTTCTTTGTTCGCGTTGGAATCGCTGCCACAGTAAACCGGTGGCAACGCAAGCCAGCGCGCGTGGTCCTATGAAGGAAAGGAGAAGGTGGGATAAGGGAAAATAATTCTTCAGAGCACTTTCCGTGGTATAGGCGGTAGAACGCGCTTAATGAAGCGACATCGCGACGTAATTGTAGGGGCTCCAGGAATTTTGTTACCTCCACATCGCCGATGATGCGAATTGCGCGGCGCTGCAACCTGTCCAGTGCATCGAGCAAGTACTTAGCGGAGGCATCCCAGAGGTGTGAGCAATATTCTACGCAGGACCGTACTTGCGTTTTATATAGCAAGCACAGTTGATCTGGCGTGAAAAAACGCCGCACCTTGTTGAGGACTCCGAGTTTACGTGAGGCTGTCTTGATCACGGTTTCGATGTAATCTTTTGGATTTAGGTCACAGCGAACATCCATACCGAGCATGGTAATACTGCTATTCAAGGCTAGTGTTGTGCCCTGAAGAGAGGGAAGGGGAAGGAATGGCGACGTTTTTGCCGTGAAAGCGCAGACCTGGGTTTTCTTGGCATTGAACTCAACCAGGTTGTTGGTACCCCATTCCGAGATGTGGTTCAAAACCCGGTCGAGCTCGATGACAAGGTTCTCCCGTTTCTCATTGGTTTCTATCTGCCCAGCCACTGCATGCCCGAAATATCCCGCGTGCACTGTGCTGTCGTCTGCATAGCAATGAATATTCCCAAGAGGAATCATATCATTGATATGCAGCAGAAAGAGTGTGGGGGATAAGACAGAACCCTGAGGCACACCGGCATTCACTGACATGAACCGCGAACTACATCCGTCCGTAAGGACGCGGATTCTACGTTCATGCAGGAAGTCGGCTACCCAGGCACAGAGCTGAGCAGGCAGTCCGTACGCCGGAAGCTTGGAGAGAAGGCTTTTGTGCCAGACCCTATCAAAAGCTTTAGCGATGTCGAGGCTGATAGCCAATGACTCGCCACGCTTGTCGATAGCTTCACCCCAGATGTGAGTCACGTACACCAGAAGGTCGCCCGTTGATCGTTTCTCTCGGAATCCATACTGACGATCGTTGATCAGGGCGTTATCCTCTAGGTGACGGATCAAATAGTTGTTGAGGACCCTTTCTAAGACTTTACACAGTATAGAGGTAACAGCTATTGGCCGATAGTTGGCCGGGTCTGAGCGGTCCCCTTTTTTGGGTACCGGTTGCACGTTGGCGTCTTTCCAAGTCTCCGGCACACTTCCCAGAGAATATGACAGTTGGTATAAGCGCGTAAGCACGGGAGACAACTCCGCTGCGCATTTTTTGAGCACGACTGCTGGGATGCCATCCGGTCCACCAGCTTTCCGGACATCGAGTGATTGCAGTATCGCACGAACGTCGCGCTGTCTGATTATGATATCAGGCATCGTAGTGCCACAATGAGGTAACGTTGGTGGCGGTGAATTGCAATCATCGATTCGGGAGTTGGCCGCAAATAGTTTTGCCAGAAGATCGGCTTTCTCCTGCGGCTTATGAGCTAGTGTACCGTCTGGACACCTCAGAGGTGGCAGCGAGGGCTGGCAGAAGTTGCTTTGCACTGCTTTGGCCAAACGCCAGTAACTACGGGAGCCCGTAGGGTGCGTTACCAATTCGTGGCCAATACGTGCAACGCGTTGAGCATCAGCTCTGATGTAAGCCTTCTTGCAGGACTTGGTAGCAATATTGTAGGCTGCCTTCAGTGAGTCCACCTCAGGAGCCTTGAGGGCACGGCCTCTGATCCAAGCGCGATATGCCACCTGTTTACGCGAAACAGCATTGGCACAATCGCGATTGAACCAACGATTACGCGTAGCTTTACTGACTAGATCAGAATAAGGAATGTAGTACTCCATTCCCATTATGATCTCGTCAGCAATAGCGGCGGCGCAGGCCGATGGGTCCTTCTCACTAAAGCAGCGCTGCTTCCAAGGGACAGACGCAAAGTATTCGCGCATAGCATCCCAGTCTGCTGATGTATAATGCCATACCCGGCGTTTGACCACCGCTGGTTGCGGAGGCTTGAGGAAGC